>VXAL01004690.1:0-31098 GCA_013399475.1 Chauna torquata | reverse complement strand
GGCCCGGCCCGCCCCGGCGGCGGCCCGAAGGCGGCGACAGCCCGCCCACAGCCGGGAGGCAGCGCGGGGCGACGCCGGGCCCCCCCGAAGCGGCCCCCTCCGCACGGATGGCTCTCCTACCCTCTCCTCCTCCTCTCCCGCTCCATCCTTCAGCTCATCCTGCATCCCCAGCTGGACCCCTTCCTCCCGCCCCGAGGGGTCGGGGCCTCCCCCACCACCACAAAATAAGGGCTTCTGGGGGCAAAACGTGCCCCCCCTACGGGAGGGTTTTCCCCGTGCGCAGCGGCCGAGGTGCCGGCAGGATTCACTTCTGCCCTGGCGCCGCAGGCTGACTTGACTGAGGGACTTCAAGCAAAGTTTCACCTAAGCCATGTGGCTCCGCAAAATAGGGCTTTCGGGAAAAAAAAGCGAGCGCATGGCAGAGGGGAAGGGTGACAGCGATGCCTTCGCCTGCTCCTGGCCTCCCAGCGTGCCTGCCAGCCTCCCCAGCGCCCTGCCGGCTCCTCCGGCCTTCGCTTCGCCCTGCAAAGCAGGGCTTCTCGCTGCCTCCGTCCCTGCCACTCGTCACCCCTCCTGGGCTCCCCCGTGCTGCTCCCCGGCAGCAATACGCGGTGGGGTTCAGGAACAGCAGCAGCTAGGAAACCAGAAGAGCACAGAACTTATTTCTCCCTGTATTTCCCGTCCTTTGGGAAATGCTACGTCCTGACGAGACACCTTGCCTTTTTTTCCAGTTCTGCAGATTGCTCCCCTGATACTAAAAAAAGTCTGAGAACAGATAAATAAATGAGCATTATCACAGCCATTTTCCATCAAGTCAAAAGGCAGGGCTGGCTCTCAGGAAAAGTGTATATATTGAAGTTGTTGCCATCACAATGTCAAATACTTTATATGCACCTTTGTTCATAACCTGGCTTGCAACAGAGCCAAGTAAAGATTTGTTACTGATGTCGATGATTCAACAAGGTACCTAAGCTCGAACTACCCTAAGCAAGTCCCACAAAAATCAATGGTACTCGAAGACATGCCTGTTTGCTGTCTGAAAAAGAATGACTAGTCTTTGACACCATGCGTTTGATAAAGCTTCCCTTAATATTGCCATTGAGAATGTTCAGCATTTTATTACAAAACAAAGCTGTAGGCACTTTGTGGGTTGTGGCACCTTGGTTCACGAATTTTTTAGAAACCAAGAGAAGGCAATCTTATCTGACCCAAAGGCCACCGCATATCTGAATTTCCTCACTTTTCTGTTTGTTTGTTTGCTTTGTTGTTTTTTTTTTCACCTGGAAATCTTCTCTGGGTGCGGAAAGATAGCTTTGGAGAGATGCCTGTAATTCATGGATGCCTCAAGCCTAGTCAGACCAATTGCAGTGGCCATGCCGGTTATCCTAATTTGTGTGCCCATTTCACAGCGGCGAGTGCACCCCTGACTGTGTGTGACAGGCACACAGACGCTTTCATGGCCAATGAGAGGTGCACGTCATCTGACCTGCCTCACACGCTAGGGCCAGCAGATCCCAAAAGCCTGGCTGCCGGGCACTGTGGGGAGAGCAAGGCGAGCACTGGCACTTGATGGAGAGGACAGCAGTTCGTGAGCCCAGTGCCACGACGCCGTAGCCAGCGATCTTACCGTGTACCAGCGGGCAAACCTGCCCCTGCTCAGAATGAGCAGCACCTGGTTGCCCAACAGATACTGCTGACAGGCATGGGGCTATGTGGGGAGGAGGCATGTGCAAGAGCAGTATCTGAACACAGATATCAAGAGCTGATATTCTTCCACCTTTTTCAGCTTCGATGACTTCCTTTTTGAGTCCTGGGAAAATATTAGCTGCCTCATGATATTACAATAGCTATATGGCATTGCGGATGTTTCGTTTCAGATACACATATATAAAGAGGGGGGGGGGGTGCTCAGAGTGTTTAGGTAAACCTCTAGTCACTTTAGAGATCAGTTTAAGAGCTATATGATTCTTTCAGACCATAGTTCCCTTTTTTCTTTTTCTGTGTATTGCCAATTTCTTTATATTTTTGCAGTTGTTTTTTTTCTCAAACTTTCTTTTTCCCATTTGGATAATGAAAGCCTTCAAAAATAACAGGGGAAATTAACCTACATACAAGGTGCTACTCCATAAAAGAAATAAATTAATGGGGAAAAATCTAACCATTCATAACTCAGTATTGATAATCTTAAGGTATTAATTTTGACAATAGGTAGAAAAAATGTCCAAACAGGCATGATTTTAAGTCAAGGGTGGCCCTTCAGATCAGTATTTCTCTTAGACTTTTGAAAGAACCTCCTATTTCCTGGGAGTTTGGACATATTTTGTCTTTTTTTGTTTTTGTTTTTAATTCTGATTCACACCAGCTCTGTTCAAGGCACACGTTTCTGATTTAAGCAAACAAAACCCTTTCACTACCCTCAAATCCCATCAAAATTAAGACAGTCAAGAAATTTTAAAAACTAAATAGCAGTTACAATGCTTTGAGCTCTGTTTGGGGGGGGGGGGAAGACTTCTGATGTATTTCTGAGCAGTGAAAGTCTTGAGAGAAGAGAAACACAGAAAAAAACAACGAAGGTTACTGCCTGTGCCTGCCTGAATGGTCAGGCCAAGCAGAAAATAAAAAATGAAGGAGAGAGGGTGACATTTGCCATTTGAAATGTATTGTAAATGTTTCAACACCTTGACAATGAAGCGCATAACTGAAGCTTAGAGCATCCAAGACCCTTCAGCTAAACAAAATAAAAATGGGCAGCTCTGTTGAGGGACTTGCCTTTCTTAAAATCTTTCATGTCTACTTCAGAGGAATCAAACTTTAAAGAGGCAATAGCAAAATAAAAAGTATATATTAATAAAATGTATTGATTTTTCCACACATCTGGATTGCCCCTCCAAGAGAAACTGAACCGTGAGACTTGTCTGTGTTGTTTCCCTGCAAATAGGAATTGGCTCTTACAGAAGGCCTGCTGGTCAGTGCCAAAACCCATCTCTCTGACAGAAGATACCACAGCCACGGGACATTTCTGCCAAAACCCGTATCACGCACAATCCTCAGGCACTCCTTCAGCCTACCTTATGCCCCCACTTCTTCTCTGCCTATGCCTTGAAAATTACAGGCCTCCAGGCTGTGCATGTAACGTTCCCCTTTAGCTGCACCCTTTGTTCCAGGAAAGCACAATTGTACGGAGCAGGCAGTCTGCTAACATGAGCTGCAATGCAGAAGACCTGATATTAAGCCACACCAAGAGCCGGTCTTCTCACCACTCCCAGTTGCACCACCCTCCGCTTTCTCTCCAATCCCAGTGAGTATTCGGCATCTGGAGATTGCCATCTTTGGTATCCACTACCCTTTGGGCTCCCCACCTCATTACACACACACACACACACACACACTCAAAATTTGGAGTATCAGCATCCACCTTCCCATCAGCAGTCAGACACCCAGCCACTGTTGCTGGTTATCCAGGTAAGTGTCACCCCCTAGCAGACAAAGCTATCAAGACAGTCATGTTTTTGCCAAAAAGAAAATACCCTATTAGAATAAATTCTGTGAAGTGGGCACATCTGCTGTACTTTCCCAGGGTCTCACTGGGATGACCTCAGGGAGCACACGTGAGTGCTAGAGTACAGAGCAATAGCACTGATTTCTGGTCATTTATACGATGTCCATGAAGCAATATCCATCACAAGAGAACTTGACCAGTGCGTCTTGCTACCACCCGTGCAAACTGCTTGTCTCAAGAGATAGCTGGTGGAATCAAAATAGAAGTATGAGGTGGTACCATGAGAAAATCCTCAAAGTCTGCAGGAGGAGGAGTAGCTGGGGATACAGGGAAGGGTACATGGCCCAAGGTGGGATGTAGAGCTGGTGTGTGGAGGTCAGTGATTTAGGAGGGATGTAATGGTCAGGGCAACTACTTTAAGTGCATTACTAACAGGGAATTGATGTAGAGAAGGCAAATGGGTAGATAGGGCTTGAGTAGGGAAAGAACTAATCAGTTGAAATCTCTTAGTTTTGAAAGAAATTATAAACTGAGGTACCACTGCAAACTAGGTGAACTTGATCTAATTTAGGTCTTCGGTGGAAACTAAATCTCTTTGGCAGTATATTCCCAAAGGAAGATTGGGAAATAGACTACTGAACTTTAAAATAAAAATCTGGAGCCAGTACCATGATTTTTCTTGCAGTCTGCTTGTAACTTTACCCTTCTAGACAAACAACTACCCACTGTAACATCATCATGTTGTGGAGCATACTTAAACTTAGATAAATATTACAGAGCTGAATTATTAGTCCGAGAAGATTGTTATTTCCTTACTCATAATTCATTGCATTTCATTTATGTTATAAGGTTAAATTGATTTTATGACTTCACTACCAATTTCAAGATTCTTTTGCTGACATGTTTCAGTTTCTAGCCTCAAAGAGAATTTTTATTTTGCTTTAATATCATTTTATTATTTGGATTTTTGATCATTATTGGTGCCACTGAAAAAAAAAAATGGAAAATTGTCAGCAGACAACATCCAGATTCTTCAAAACAGCAACCCTCATTCAAGAGTCTGAATTTTCTAAGGATGCGCTCTGTAGCCCTTCACAGGCTTCAACATACATCATTCTTTCCTGTGGTCCTTAGTAAGGAACCTCTGTGTCTTTCTACTTTTTCTAATAACATTGGGGATCTTGCTAGATTTCAGTGGGAGAAGGACTGATCCCTTGTGATCAGGATTATCTTTCCACTCTAGCAGATCATCTCTTACCCACCATCCTCTTTCTCTAACTATTTAATCTAACTAATCTAGCTAGTTATTTATACCATATCCATCACTAGGATTGAATGCCTTGCAATTCTCCTTCCATCTTAAACACATAAGGATATCCTTTTTATTTATTTATTTATTTTAACTTTGCTATGATTACTGAAGGACAGTTAAGGCAAAGAGCTGGGGCTTACACACGGACCAAAAGAACATTCGTTTCTGCAGAAATTTCTGTACTTGTGGGCTGGCTACAGAGAAAGCCTGAGCTCTCCAGCTCTTAAATAAAAACTTTTGTTCAATATACTTTTACTCTCTTTGATTTCAGAACATAGTTGCATTAAGACATTTCATTATTATGAACATTGATTTCATAAGACAAATGTTTTCTTCTTCCAAGAAGTTTAAACTGCCTTTTTTTTTTTTTTTTTTTTTTTTTTGTCTGTGGGAGTGTNTTTTTGTGATAGTTTGGTGTAGGACTGTGAACGTATCAAGCAAACAAGCAGAGGGAGTTTCCTTTGTCTGCTATTTAAAAGCTCTCCTACATGTTAATTATCAGACGGAGCACACAGGGAAAAGCAGAGTCTAACAGGCTGCTTCCAATAAAGACACCAAAATCATAAAATTCCACACAGAACAAGCATAAATAATCTGTTTATCTCCTTTTTGCCATGCTATAATAAGAAATGAAATTGCTAACAGTGCTGATATTTAGGTTGTTATAATTAGATAGATCATAATTAACATCCCTTTTAAATGATCTGGGATACTTTCAACCTCTCTCAAGGGAATTGTCTCAACTTTTCTCCTGAGTGGGACTACACGTGAAATGGTTTAGCAGCGTTTTGCAAGGTGTAGTCACAAGCCCTTTTACAGGAAATGGAGTTTATACAGACTCTTCTGCTAGCAGAATTTAAACCAGTCCCTTGAATGAAATAATCTTTATCAGGAAAAAAAGGACAGTTTTCCTAGCATATCCAATCCAACTTTAACATTGCCTAGTATAGTTGTGTCTGTCATGGATGGGAAATATCACGTATATAAAGGACCCGTCAAAATGTCTTTTTTTTTTTTTTTTCCCAGTTGTTGATGCGGTGAATTGGAAATATGCATTCTGAGGAAAAACATGGCATTCAGACACTCCCCGAGGAAATGACTAGGTTTTCCCCTAAGCTTTAAATCTACTAGCCCATATTTTAAAGTTAAAGCATTCTCAAATACCACAGAAAGCTTGCAGTCTTCAGACTTTTCATCAGCTTCTTAAATAATTGTTTTAATAGCTAGTGGATACCCATTGTCATAGTTCAAATGAACATTCAAGGGATTCATTTGTGTTTTTTTTAATGGCAACAGGAAAAATAGGTAAACAGCATCTAAGTAATTTCATCTTGGCCATACATATCTATAATAAGACTTAGTGAGCATTTCTGAATATCTTTTTCATAAAGTTTTAATGCTGTAATACTACAATAATATCCTCAGTTAAAGCTGTCCTGGGTGAAGTGTGACAATAGTGTCTGTACATTAAATAGCTTTCCATGTGCATTCAGTCCCTGGGAACTTCTACTTTATCCTCGCTGGCCACCTGGGTGCAAACTCAAATCTCATCAGGAATCTACCCAGTTTACTGGCTTTAATCTGTCCTCGATGGACATTTGTCCGTACAGAAAAATACAGCGCAACATGTTTAATGATATCTAGACAGGTGACATCTGGGATTAGTGGATCTAAGGCATGAATTTCTCATCCACCAAGACCTCATATGATGTATCTATCTATATCTACCTCTCTTAATCTCTCAGTCTCACATCTATCTGTCTGTACCAGTTGCCAGCTTAGTCCTGTTGTGGATGGGGCACTGAGCCATGCACCCACCAAATGGATCAAATAAAATGCATATATTGCACCAGATGATACTTTGGAGGGATTGTCAGTGAGTTTGCTCCCACCCGTAACCATGGCATCATGCCCCAAACCAGGCTACAGACCAGAAATACAGTAAATCTAGCTTTGCAGCTTCTAGTAATGGATGAAAAATGCCATACAACTTCAATATAAAGCTATTCTGTTGATAGAAAGTTAGTACATCATGAAATACTAACAAGCTTGAACAGTCACGATTTATACCAGATGAGATATTTTCTGTTCACCAGCAGCCAGCATATCTGTATTTGGTTAATTCAACAAAAAGGTGGTCAAGTACTCATGGAGATCAAGCTGTTGCTACTGTGAGGTCCAGCAGCATGCACAGCTCTCATTAATGACGCTAGTCACATGTACAAATATGCATAGATGCACATATACAGAAATGCTTTTACAGCCTCTCATTTTTCCGATAGTTATTTTTCCTTGTATGACATATACATCAGACTATTTGAGCCCTCCCTTTTCTTCTCCTGCAATGAAGAACATTCACAAGAGCCTGGGAGGAACTGGCTGTTCTGATCCTGAAATATGCCCCCTTTTTTGAAAATATCCTCATATTTAGTCCTTTGGTATTACTTTTTTAAAAGTCACAAAACAGAGAATGATAAAAATACAGTAAAATTGTGCTCCTTCTGTCCAGATTTAAGGCCCTGGACTGAAAGAGTAAGCAGACAGTTTTCAATATTATACCTAGCTAGTTATACAAAGTGAGATAAGCAAGCTTTGTTTTTCCCTAAGTTCTAGCGAGCAAAGGCCCACAAGAAGGGCTGAGAAACCTGCAGAGATTTTGCAAAGTGGAGACTCTCATCTTCCCACCTTTCACCACACAGATTCACAGAAGCCCTTTGTGGAAGTTTGGAGAGGAGTCCTGTGGTGCAAAACCAGCTGTCTCCGGCACTGGTCTGGCTGTGATCCTCACTAGCAGTCTGAAGTCAAACACAATGGCAGGTGGTAGCTAACAATCACTGAACTTTCTGGCAGTTTTCAATTTCTTTTAGCATCCAGGGGCCTGTAAGTCTTAAATGAAAGAAAATACCGTATTTTGATTTAGCAATCATTTTTGCCATCTGTGTCAAATATGAATCCTGCCTCCCCAGCCAGCAGTAACGTTCCCTAATTTCACTCCGTAGCACTGAAGTCAATGGAATTTTTGCCATGGGCTTGGATGGGCATGAGAGAAGTAGCTAATTCTATTAAATTTACAGGAATTACCCCCACACTTAAAGTAAATGTTAATGTTTTGTATGTTTGCAGGATTTCATCTTAAGGAAGCTACTTGGAAAATAAGGAGTAGAAGAGCATTTTCCTTATGAAATTATGACACTTTGTCTACGTGTCTCCATTTTGTCAACTGTTGGGAAGAAAATCTAAGAAATACCTAATAAATTGGAGTAGCTGTGTGTTATTTTGCTTGAACCTATAAGGTTTCAGTCCTGCAGTGCTCAGGCAAACAAAAAGTCTGTGAAATTTTACTTGAATAAACATTGCAGGCTGGTGCTAACTTGTTATTGGTACTGACACAGCCCAGCAATTGGCCAACCAAGAAAAAAACAGACAAGGAAAACAATGTAAGATGTGCTATAATATATAGTGCTGCCTTCCAGGCCAATAAGACAAAACCAAGCACAAGTTTTGGAAAAAAAAAAAAAAAAAGGAAATCACAAGAATTACAGAGTTTTTAGGCAGGAAATACCACTTCAAGATCTGTACATTTACCCAGCACAGTAAGACCAATGCCCCTTCAAAGGCACTAGAACATTTTACAATGGAGACCAACCATGGTTTTATGATTATCATCATCAGTTCAAGTAACCACCACAAACAGCTACAATGAAAAAGCAAGCTTGCAAAATATCTCAAAGTGAAAAAATAAGCTATTAAAAATAAGACAAACAGACTAGAAAAAATCCCAAGCCACAAAGAATGGTTCCAGGTATTCATTTTACATGCATTTTGTGTGAAGCAAGCAAAACAGTTTTGCACAATCCAAAGGAAGAATGCCAAATAGTATAAATGTGTGTACATCCTATGTTCACTGCAAGCTTTCACATTTTGCCTTTCCAAAAATATAGCTGTGGTATGGATGGATGATTCCTTTCTCTTTTCCTTGATTTATTACTTTACTCTCTCAAATTATTCTGACCTTATATTTTTCTTTCAATTACTATTACAGTTAGTTGAACTATTAAGCTAGGTTTGGAAATCAGATGTTTCCCACTTTTCAAAACATTGGTTAGTATGAGCACAAATGAGATCTAAACTACTTTCATTTTTATATAGTTTTCTGGATATGTTGTGTGAATGATGCACATGGTACTACACAATATATAATCACAATAGAGACAACATCGCAGTGTTTGAAATCAGTGAAATTGGGTCTCATATCTTATGAAAAGTACTTTAAAAAAAGAAGGTTAAAATACAGCTGAAATACAACTGAAATCTCTTCAGTTCCTGCTGGTTATTCAGTTTAGCCAAGATTCCTTAGTGAAGAGTATGCTGTAAAAATTGAAACTGCGCTAGGCTTGCAAGTTTTGCTTTGCAGCTGCAAAGGCAATGAAGACACGGCTAAAGCAGAATAATAGCCAATGCTCACATGATTCTGGGATCTGAAGTTTTAGATAAATAAGTACTCACAAAAACCCACATGATATAGGATACTTGAGCGAAGAATTGAAAATCTGATGACACTGCACAAGTGAATTTAAGAAGGTTGACAGGTGCTTTTCATTTTTATAAATAGATAAAACACATGAAATTCATACGCAGAAGGTAATAGTATGATCACAAGATGACAGAGAGCTCTACTCATCCTTCACAATATACACCTTCATGACTACCCACACCATGGCCCAGGCTTAGATAAGATCAGCTAATGGATGGAAAACAGGAAAGTGTAGAAATGATGCTGATGAGCAGATGAGCTTTATAGAGAATTTGCAGCCATGATGCTGTATCCTTCACCTGAACATACAAACTTTGGTCAATGCAGACCAATGTTCAGAAGTGCTTCTTCCTCATTCACACTTATGAGCAGACTTCATGTCTACTCCACTTTAACAGGTAAAAACTCATCCTCCAGTTTGAATTTCTCATCTGGACACCCTTGACAGTCCTTGTGTTGTGATTCACCCCTCCTAGAACAGGTGACTAAGACGGGGTAGATGAATCAGTCTCTGGAAATCCAGAGCTGATTCATGTTGCCAACTGCAAGGAAGTCACTGGAGGAGGTTAGGCGTAGGCTTCCAGCTGCCCTAGTGCTGCCTGGTGAGACAATTCCCACCTCAGCTCTGACATCCCAGCTCCCTGAGCAGTGCTTTCTTCCATCTGCGCTTCCTTCCTGGCAGCCAGTGACCTTGTCTCTGACTTCTGCATCTGCCCTCTTCACCTTTGCCTGATAAAAGGGCCCCATACAATACTTCTCCTATGATAACATAAAAAGAACCCTGCTCATGAAGCCTCCTTAACAGTATAGACTACTGCAAGCAAAACATTCCTGTCCCTTGTCCCCTATACTTGCTTCCTGAAGAATCCCAAAGAACATGAGATTCTTCGGCTTAGTGCAACTGAAAAACCTGCCTAATGCTCAGAGGTCATAACCACAATAATAACATCATTCCTCAGACACCCTGGAGCCTACTATAGTGAACCTTGTTTGTACAGGAAACTGGGGTAATGCAACACTGAGAGATAATCTTTATTGTCTTCTGTTCCAACAACTAAACTGCGAGCTTCTACCTGCCATCTCCATACGTGGAAGGAAAGTACAAACAATTAAAAATAAACAGAAAACCTCCAACCATCAAGGTAGACCTCCAAAGTTTGTGTGCAATAAGACAACGAAAGGGTTTAGTCAGCTCCATGGAGCTTGGAAAAGGTATGACTTATGAGCAATATGTAGGAGGAATTGTTCTGAAGTGGAGTACAGGAAAGCTTAATTTATAGTTATGCCCCCAACATCCCATTTAGTAGGCCAAAGCACGATCAATTTGTTCTGCCATGTTGGGTTGTATAAGAGGGTGTGCTGAGCTCTGATATTTGAGCAGTCTAATATCACTCACTATATCAAACCATTAAAAGCTCCTTCTTCCAGAGCTCAGCCTACTCAAGGAGGTTACAGACAGCTAGCAATCTACCTTTGGTGTATGATCTTAGATGAAATTTTATCACTCCTTATATCTATTCATAAAGAACAGAAGCAATGGCCAGAGAACACATACTTTATTAAAAATTTCTTGGATCATACATAAATTCTTTTGGTATTGATATCGTTTATATACTGCACAAAGAGCACCATATCTTTACGGTCTAACCCAGGCAATTTCCATGGAACAGGGAGAAAATGTGTTGGCTTCAGAGTCACAGATGCATTATACATTTATATATACTATTCCAGTAAGCTTTTTATAGGCCCAGGTATCAAACTGTGATTGATTGGTGTGTTCTGCTCCTTCTGCCAGGGCTAGGATCAGTGGGCCATATTCTGCAGCTCTTATCCAGTTGGCTCTCTGTGTTTTACGGCCTAAGTCTGGGAGACATCAGTGAGAATGCTGTCTTCAGCAAGAAAAGCCAAATAAAGACTTCAAAAAGTGGTCCTGTATTTGGTCTGCTATCTTTTGAAAATCTATTTAGATTTGCATTAACAAAATGAGGCTGTAGCTTCTCCAGACCCTGAGTTTTGAACAGCACAGATTGAAATACAGAGGCAGACCAGCAGCAACTCTTCATGTGCCCCAAACAGCAAAAAATGAAAACAGGAGGCTATTCTGCAGGGAAGGACGAGGACTTTCCTCTTTTTGAAGTGTTTAAAGAGATAAACTTTGCAACACAGCTTGCTAGCGGCAGTTGTGAGCCTCCAGGGATGGAAGGAGTGCAAGGGGCTTACTGAAGGGCCTGCCTCCCCTGGGCTCTGCTGGTGGCTCCCTCTCTTACTTGGCGGGAGCATCAGCTGGAATGCTGCTCCTGATGCTGACCAGCCACTTGGCAGGGGATGGGAGCCATCCTCGCATGTAGGCCAGCCTCAGGACGCTGTGGGCTTTGCAAATCAAAGCCAATGCCAGCACCATGTGCCCAGAGCAAGACAACCCAGCCACAAGCAGGTCTCTGCATTTCGAGCCAGCTTCCAAACGCATCTGAGACGGGGCCGTGGTGAGGGTGGGTGAGGCGGTGGTGAGTCTAGAGGTGATAAAGGCATGAATCACTGGAATGAGGTCTGCTTTGGAGAAGAGGTAACCAGAGATAAATGTGAGGAAAAATGTTCTTCTCAATTAGTGTTGGATTCCAGCTATCCAGCAAGAAGTGGAAAGCTAACCAGAACTGTGAACATGAGTAATAAATGGCGGGTACACACCCTTCCAAAGTGGCAGATATTATCCCTACCATAACTTCTGATTGTTTTCCCCATGTTATTAACAGCAACGCACACTTATCTGGATGGCACCGCAGCCAGCTGGCCCTCCTCCAGGCCCCAACCTCACATGCCAGGGGAGACAATCAACCCTCCTAACCATATTGAAAAAGACAAAAACATAGAGTTGTATTTTATCTGCAAAACCAAAGACAAAAAGCAACCCACACGTCTTCACTACCTGCCTGATCGACACAGAAAACAACCTGCTCCTTAAAGTGGGTCTGGCAGGTCCGAAAGTGAATGAGAAACCCTCCTGTATTTAGGCAGAGAAAGGACCTCAAGGTCTTGCCCACTGAGATGTTTGTGGTGAGCTGGAGGGCACACACATGGATCTGTGCCTTCAGCAGGTTCCCTTGTACTTACTCCCAGACCACTGATGAAGCTGCTTCTACTTGGGATCCATTTCGTGGGCTGAGAAACCCCTCCTTTCTATAGTGGATAATGTTTGTTTGGTTGTTGTTGTTGTTCTTGTTTTGGATTGGTTTGTGTTTTTTGTTTTTGTTTTTGTTTTTCCAGAACATCAGAAATGCCTGAACATGTTCTAGCTTGTACAACAGACATGTAGTAATTTTCATAATTTTGGCTGAAATATATTAAACAGAAATTTTTTCCTGTTAACGGATGCAGAATTATGAGACTCATACAGCAAAATCTCATTCTTTCTTACTTCTGAAGTTATTTCTTCAGTGTACAACTGAGACCAGAGTAACACTCTGTTGGACACAATAGTCATGAAGCTAAAAGATAACGCTACATCAAACTTATTCCATTAAGTCTATTTCAATGCCAATCTTACCTTCCCTCATATTTCAAAAAGCTGAAAATTTCACAATTTGTTTCTCCTGACTAAAAAAAAAGACTTCCACCAAAACAACTCCGATGGCAACCAATGGGCTGCCAAGAAAAATAAAATAAATATGTATTTCTCTGAAACAACGTTATTCTTCTCCACAATACTGACCTCTGGATTGCTTTGAAAGCATCATCTCTTCTTGCTACTTAAAGATGGGGTAGGGAAAAGCTTTTGAAACAGTGTCAGGCCAGACATGGTCCACCTTTTATCATATTTCAAATTGATTGCCTTTGAAATGGAGGTTGAGGAGACCACCTGACTGACACTCACCTTCTTACATCATTTCCTAAAGTTTTTCTTGTCATATAAAAATTTTACATCTGTTATTGAAGATTCAAACATATATACAGACTTACATTTGCACACACACAAATGTGCAGTATTTCTAGTCCAAAAACTGGCTCTAGTATTAGAAAGACTTTTGGTGTATTTGTGGGTAGGCCAGAGCCCAGGCTTTTTTATAATTGTAAATGTCTGAAGAGTTAAAATTTTCAAAGATGGAGTATTTAGACAAAAAAAACTTGTTAATTTTAGTGTAAGATGAATATCCAAATACCCAAGCTGGCTTTGAGAATATCAGCCTTAATCTCTTTGTGAACGTTTTAAAATTTCCTTTGTTATCTGACCAAAAAAGCCTGATTTCTCCTTTACAGAGCTCAGAACTTTTACTTGCTGTAATTGTATTAGTACCTACAAACCAGGAGAACTTTGGGATAAATGGGCTGCTCTGATTTTACTTTCCAACATAAGTGACATAAAAATAGAAGAAACATTTTTCATTCTCTGCGGTGTTGGTGTTAAGAAGGAACTCTTTAAAAACATGTATGCTTGGTTTTTGTCATCCTTGAGCACATTCAGAGCAATTCTGCTGAACTCATTGAAATTATCTCAGTGTAAATCTGGTTTCAGTGAGAGAGACTTGAACTAAAATAAATATATATTTTTTGACTAGTCATTGTAAAGCTAATGTTTTTCATTAGTAAACTAAGAGGGCCAGACTCACAACCAATTTCAATGTCATTGCATCTGCTTACATTAGCAGTACATTTGGCTCAGAATCTTCTCAAGTGGTGTATTAGCCAGACAGTAGATCAATAAACAACACAGATAAACAAACATCTTCTTCAGAAGTCTGCAAGCATTTCTACAGAGGAAGGAATATGACCGTTAAGATGTTCTTTAAAATGTAAACACGTCATTATTCAGATGTTTAACTCCCCTCTTAGAGTACACAATAATAAATACAAATAAACTTAAAAATCTGGGTAATGTTTTTCAGAGGAACTTATCAAACTACTGTTTTTTCAAGGCAAGCAAGTTCTCTTTGCATTCATGTTACCTCATTACCAGCATTTTATATTTTTCATCAAATGACCTTTTTATAAATATTTTAATAGGCATAATGCAATTCTGCCCAAAATATCCACACAGGACACTCAGTAGGAATCTGTTCAGTTTTTATAGGAAACCCACTTCCATTAAGACACTGATCTTTGTCAGTCCCATGAGTGCTCACCATAAGCAAGTTTGCTGTGTCTGTTCACACTTACCTATCTCTTTCCTTCCTCCTGCAGTCTGCAGCACCACTGATACACCTGGAGCTTCTGAATCCATTTATTTTCCACCCTCCAGCTGTACACTACCCTGGCAGGTTTTGCCCTATCTATCACAATGGGAAAAGCTCTCAAAACTTTGTGGGGAGTAACAGGGCTGCTAGGGCCAGACAAGGAAATTCAGCTCCAAACACATAGACAGGGAAGTGCCCGGCAATTGGAGGGATTCATTAGAGAGTGATGGAAAGTGTTAGGGGTGGAAGGAAGAGAGAAGGCACAAGAGTGGAAGGGAGTCAGGCATCTGGTTGGAAAACTCAGGAAATGTTCAAGCAAAAAACAAGAGGTTAGAAATACGTTAGTCCGTGGTTGGCCCACTTTCACGAGTTAGTTACAGCTGTAGGATGAATTTGGGTTAGAGGGGTAGCCTAATACATGAAGAACTGGAAGACTTCAATGTCTGGGGAAAAAAAAAAAAGCAAGTACAGTGGGGAGGGAATGCATATTCTTTTGCTTTGACTCATTTCTTTTGCCTTTGTTTTTTTTTCTGTAAGACCTGGCAGGGATTTGCTCTGCCAGGGGCACTTCACTGCACTACTGCTCTCAGGTTACACTGGTCCTGCTTCCAGCTACAAACTGACTTGGGGCATTGCTGAACAGATGGGAAGAGCTTTGCTGCGGGTATGGTCAGGACTGCAGACAGTGACGACCCAGGCAACTAAAATGCATGGAAGAAACATATTTTCTATAAGCAGGAACCACTTTGCTGAGTGTTCTGCCACGAAATGTCTTTGTGCCGCATGAAGAGGCAGCCGTGGCACAGCTGCTACAAACACTTTGAAAGAGCTCATTTGTTTAGACACATAAGAGTTTAAACTTCATTTTCTTAACCTCTCAGGTTCTAGTTATAGCTTTTCAGGAGGAAAACATATTGGTTTTTGCATTTTTGTAAATGTTGCAATTTCAAATTTCAGGAACTCTTGCTTCTAATATTTTTTTTCCTTTGGCTATTTTATGTTCCTTTTTTTTTCCTGCATATTTGGATATTGTCCAAAGAAATTAATTAAACTTGAAGGACATGATATTTGTTTCTTGTTTCAACCTCTTTCCCAGATTCCTGCTGCTGGGCGTTGCCCTTAATTAACAGCATTTTTGTTTGAAATCACATACTTAATGATCCCTATGTTCTCACTCTTTTGTTTGGTTTAGTTTTTTTTCCTGTTTCCTTCTTCTGTTTCTTTATTTTTGTTTGTTTTGTTGTTGTTAAAAAAAATAAGGTTATTTATTTGTGCAGACTATACTGTTTATCCAAGTGAATAATATCTTTAAGTGGAAAAAGAAAAGCAAGGCCAATTTCACTGCTACTTTACTGTCTCAGCTTAATAGCTCTGTGGTTTCTTTTTTTTCTTTTTGCGTGTGTTTCTAATTCCAGCTGTGCAACACACATCAAACCAGTCTGTGGTTATACTTCTTGGTAAACTATGCTACTTAACATTTCATTTAAAAAACAATTAGTCTTTCTTCCCCCCAAGAAAACAAAATGAAACTATAATAATATTCTTTCAGTTATATCCACAGATACTGGATAATTGATTTCCGCTGTACATTAAAAAAGTATTTTTCTGTTTTGTTGGCAACACTAGACCTTTTTAATTTAATTAATGTTTCAAAAGGTAAACTGATTCAATTAGGATAACTTTTCAATGGAAATAGTGAGATGCAAAAGAAAGCATTTTTCAAATTTAGTTGAGGGATCTTCCATGACTTTCCCATGAAATGAGTGTCCCACTTTAAATCAACTGAGTTTCATCACTAAAAGGAGGATAGAGCCTAGTGGAATCACTCCGGATCTGAGTTGCTTGCAAAAAATTTTCTTTCCCACATTAATTTAAAGAGAGAGAGAGAGAGAGAGACTTTTTTTTTTTTTTCATAACAAGTCCCATATTGTCAAAAACAGCAAACAAAACATTCTCCTAAAAAATATTTGACAAACTCTTTAGGGGTGCAAAATGAAGAAGAGTTCTTGTCATAGAGAACTGATGAGTGCAAAATGCTTAAGGTTGTATTATATCTTGAACGGAAAATAACGTTATGCCGCCGTCCTGGGAAGTTCTGTTACTCAGGGCCTCCTTTGTTGCAGGTGGACGATAACGTGCTGCTGATCTGCCCAGGAACCATTGGTGACAGCACCTACGCGAGGTGACCTACTGAGGCCACTAGCTGGACAGTAAAGGTAACACTCCTTTCACATCCCTCCTCAACCACCTGCTCTGAAGATGCAGCAGAAAAATAACTGCTCTTTTTCAGTCTGTGTGAGGATGTATGGTGACTACACATGAGGATGAGCATAAGGAGAACTGACCAACTCAGTCAATGCAAGCTGAAGACTCTGTGGTCTGAAGAAGTCCAGGACTAACACCTACCACCTTTGAAGCCCCTACCAACTTCAATAGTTTACAAAAGCAGCAACACTGCTTTATGTGATCAAAAATCATCCTCTCTTTCTCATTAGGAGTGAGATAATGTTACTGAAACCAGCAAGAAGCAGTAATTCTGCTTACCATGTTCAAAACCAGTCAGTTTTTAAGTACTGGCTTATAGTGCATGGAACCCCACTGATACTGGCTTGTGGGACTGATGTGCAATCAAAACCAATGAATAGCCACTTACATGCTGGACTTCTCCACAGAACATATTTCAATCTGAGGCTGTAAATGGCTTAAACTCCAGGCCCTGTCTGTCCATGTTCCATGCCCAAACCTCCCACTGATGCCAGTAAGGAGGGGCATGTGGGAAATGCAGGATGCATTGCTTGTTCTCATGAATGGAGATTATAGCATGTTCTTCAAAAAAATCTTTTTCTTAATCATCAGGACTGACATCCACTTTTAGTAAATACAAATCAAGTCAGACAAAAGAAGATGGGAAAACCATCCCCTCTTTCACCTCTAAAGTGACTAAGTAATCATTTGTCTTTCTTTTAAAGCTGGGATCATATTGCTTCTACATTTATATAAGAGAGAAATGGAAGACATCCAGCAAAAAACACCAGCCGTCCTCCAGAAGACCACAGAAGTCAGACGTATGCCAGCACTGAAGCAGGCTCACTTAGGTGGACTTGTGAAAAACTACTGAAAAGAACTTTTCCAGAATTCAACTCCCCAAGTTGTGCAATGGAGAATTACAAAGTCTCTGAGAACTTGAGCTAGCAGAACATGCACGACACTCAGAAATGCCTATGTAGCAAAATCTAAAGGACTGGGTTTTGCAAAACGGTCAGCTAAAGAGACTTTTTGTTGATGATGTAATATTTGTAACCTGATAATCTGCTTGAGAAATCTGAAGAAGTTCCTGGAACTATTTTAAACTGCCTTGGAGCCTGCAAGTGTATTTGCAGCTCAACAGTTAAGATAAATTCATGTTAGAAAAACACCAATGTCTTCATCAGTTGAACCTGATGCATAATACAAAGCCCATTTATATTGGTGTCTCTCTTCTCAAGCTCAGCAGTATGGCTAACAGGCCAGACAGCATTGTTGACAGTACAAATTACTGACTAATTCCTTTCGCACACCTTGGTAAGGAGATAAGATAGAACTAGACATACTACAGGTGTTTACACTGGTGTGCCACCTTGGTATCCCCGATCAAACTATGTCCTACTCTCTGCTTATCTACCAATGACTACCAATAAATTTGCTTTTAGAAGTCATTGAATGAAAGTACGAGCAGCACCAGAAACAAGAGGGGAGGATGACCACTTCTCACTCTAATATTGGTCGGGTATTGGAGGCCACATTTCCTGATCCTCCTCAGCCCTGGGTGGGTTTTAGTCTTGCAGCTTCCATTTCCCAGGGAAATGCTCATCATCAGACTATGAAACAGTGAAAGGTGGATCATTCTGTTTTACCTGAAGAGGCTGGGCCGCAGTGGTGAAGGAATGTGAGCTTAACAGGGCAGAGAAAGGAACAAAGCAAAACAAAAGGTGTCCCTCCATGAGTCAGGAAAATAGGAACTCTTCCCTCCTCCCAGCCCTGTCTAGATGCATCATTCAATGATCCAAATGGAAAATGTTTCATGCATCCTTGGACCAGGAAGCAGGACTCACTCCTTCTGTGTTTAGACAAGTCAACCCCAATCATCCTCCTTGCCATCTCAGTCCTGCAAACTGCTAATCACACTCAAGATAATCAATCAATAAGAGAGGTTTATAACTCGGATTGCCAAACAAGCAAACAAAAAGACTATCAGCACCTTAACAAACCAGGCAAGTGCACAGTCACCCTCCTTAGTCACCCTCGGTCCTGCTAAAATTCCCACTGGGAAGAGATGTTTAAAGCTCCTCTTCCACCATCATTGTTCCTGTATCACGTTTAGCTTTTGTATGACATTTGTTGAGTGAGGACAGTTACAGTTCTGGTAAGAAGATCATGTATTCAATATGTCTCATGATGTCCCACATAAAACTGCACCAGCATATTTTCAGAAGGTAGAAGGAAGATGCAAACACAATAGAAATAATAATTAAGCAACCTTAAGGAGTGGGGGAAGGAAATGAGCTAATTCCCAAATGCTCAGTGCCCAGTCATGGAGACCGAGGGCAGGTAAACAGGAAAAGAGAGGAAGGAGGAGGTCATTGCACCTTTGGCTAGAGAAGCTTCTCAGGGCAGTTGTTCAGAGTGGCTGCTGCTCTCAACTTTAATAGGTAAGGAAAGATGTAGGCTGAAGGACTGTCCAAGGCTTCCATGGGTTATGGAGTCCAAACAGCCATAGAAGTCAGTTGTGATGACTTAACATTATTGCTACATGTTTATTAAGACTACACGTACTCCTGTTAATGCATTTTTGTTTCAATTTTCTGTAACTTTTACATTACTGCAAATCTACATTTTTAATTATTACTTTAGGTTAGAAGTAAAAATGCATCTTGGCTAGCATTAAATTTGATTCTCTGCAACCTGACTCACAGTACACTCATGGGAAGAGGATGAAAACGCCCCATCTCTGTTCCCTCACACCTTATTACATTTCATCATCATAGATTTAGGGTTTCATCATAGAATATCCTGATTTATTTTCCTTTGTCTGAATAGTGGGAGCTGAAACCCAGAAAAACACTAAGCCAGGTCTGTTGAACTGGCTAGACTCACTCTGGGTTCATGGTGATCTGTGAGAGCAGAAACCCACAGGCTGAGAGTTCACTAGGAGAGGGTCAAGGCACAAAGATATCCTTTTCACCATACCAAGGATATCGGGAGTTGCCAGGGGCATATTCCACAAACAGCTTTGGGGCGCTCGGCCATGAAGTCGAGCAGCCTGATTAGAGAGGCTTTGTGAGTCATGATCCAGGTCAAAATTGTCATGCTTCCCTGCAAAACGTCTCATGGGAGGGAAGCGGAGGATGCTGAGGACACCACAATGTCTACACAGATCAGCATATGCCCAGCTACATTTAAGCACTTGAAAAGCCCTTAAGTCTCTTAATGGATCTTCCCTTAAGCCTTAAAAAGGTAGGGAGGTACAGCCAGGGAATCTGAGGAATTTGTTGATTAAGTGACTTCCATCAGCGGGAACTTTGCAGGATCCTGGACTCAGCTGTCCCCAGTGAAAACTGTGGCCACAGGGCACTGACGGAAATATGGTTTTTCTTCCCTTGCAGTTCAAGAGAGATGCTGACACAACAAAGTGTAATTTAAATCTCCATGCTCCTGTTTCAGGGAATCCATGTCTATATCTTTGAATTTTCATTTAATTCCCCTTTTTTCTTTGCTGCTTGTATTATTCTCTCCTTATCCCAATAATCCCAAAGTGTTATTTTCTCTCTAATTTGTTCCTACAGATGATGGGGCGGGCAAATCAAAAACAGAAGTCAGAGACCTTGGGAGTATAATGAAAATGAAATCATGTGGCTCCAGATTAAAAAGCGGAAATGTATTAAACCTTTAAAAATACAGATTAATCAATTATGTATGCAAAAGAGGACACAAGAATTACAGTCATGAAAAGCAGAAGGAAATTCAGAAGTACAGTATATGCCTCTGGGATCCTCCTGACTCAAATCCAGCAAAGGGATGTATTTTCCCTCCATGCATGCCCATAAATCCCATGAATGTCAAAGGGACACTGTTAATTTAGAATAGGCCCAAAATTTAGGTTTAGAGAAAAGGAAAAGTAAAGGGGCTTCATAAAACATTATCATAACAGCAACAGCTTTAAAAATTTTAAGCGTATTTCAGTGACCATTAAGGGGGGGAAAAAAAGAAGGAATTGAACAACTTCTCTCACATTGTTGCAACTCCCACACCAGAGACTAGTTTACACACACTGGTATATTGGCTTTCACCATGCTTTATACTGGTGGAAGAGGCCTGTGAATGTCTAAAATGGATGCGCTGAGGAGCAATACAGAGAAGCACCTTTGAAAGGGTGCCTCATGCTCTTCAGGTTATTATGTTGACCTGACTTGCCAGAAATACTGTTGGAAAGACTGTGATCAAAATGCTGCCACCTAAATTAAGCGTTTAATATTCTGCTGTTGTAATCCTTGGGAGATAGTCAAGTCGTCTTCCAAGTAAGATCATAAAGAAAGAAAAAATATTAAGAGCCCACTTATATATTTGTACTCGGAGGGCCAAATTTTATCATATTAGATTTTCTGGAATAGTAAACTAATTCTTAAAACTAATATACAACTAACTCCTCAAAGTGTAGAGGTTTTTGCCAGCATTCTTCTCTTCCATTTTTCTAACTAGTTTTCCGGGACCATGTCTTTTACCGTGAGGAATGAATACCTCAGTGTTGTGTTGACAAATAACATAAATGTAAAATTTATATTATTTTATACAGCAACATAGACTGACAGAGATCTCCTTGTCAATTAAGTCCAAAACCTTATGGTCTCAACCAAGCAGCAATATGACAAGAACATTTTAATTAGTGTCAAAACAAAAACAACTAAATTTTTTTCCAGGCCCTCTTCCCAAACTTCTCAGAACTCATCTCACACATACTGTAAAACTAGCTAAGTTACTTGCCTTCAAAAACTCTCGCAGGAGAGATACTCTAGTTCTTTACCACTCTGATCATTCAAAACTTTCCAACTTTGAATACAGATATATTTGTGGTCAGGTGTATTCCTTTGTTTTTGTATTAACCTTGACCTGAATAATGCTGAAATACTGCTTTCCCACCTGCTCTGTATCCTCCCTACCTCCACAGAATCACATACTTCTCCTCCCAGAGTTTACTTTGCCAGTCCGTTCCACTTTCATCTCGTCCGTCAAACGTGCCACTCCCAGGTCATCCAATGAGCTCTTTTTTGTACTCGTTCTAGATTCAGTTAATGTTTCCTAATATGGGAGGACACAACTACCCACAGAGTAATTCTAGCTGGTGCTTGCTCATACCTTACACAACACTATTACAAGTTCCCTATCTCTACTGGAAATGCCTTACTGGTGCAATTGGGATGGCATGTTACTGCTGTGGCCATATATCCATCAGCCTATTTCCACAGTTGTTGCCAAGTTATGAGCTCCTGGCCTGGGGCAGAAATCCTAGTTTAGTCCCCAAATGAACATTTTCTAGTGTTAAATTTCATCCCTTTACTACTATCCCTCTTCTCAAAACCATTCATACAGTTCTTCCTGTAGGGTATTTTGATCCTCCCACATATTGGCAGTGCCTTCTAACTTGGAGACTGTAGAAAAACTTTGTTAATACAAATCTAATTATGGTATTCATTAAGAAAAATATTAAATAAGGTCCCAAACTGACTGTCGATGAACTGCTAGCTACATCTTAGAAAACACTAAAAGTTTTGATGTAGATGGAGTAAAATAATGCTATTTCTGTTGAAGAGAGAACCACTTTTGTCACAGTCAATGTTAGAAGTAAAAGCTTAAGATTAAACAACAGGAAAGGTGGGTGGCTGTACTAAAGTTACAGGGAATTTTAGTTCTGCTTTTCCTCCTGTCCCAAGGGAATCTCTAGGTCTGCATAAACTGTGCAAGAAAAATACCTTTTCTTATCAAGATATCTTTCTTTCCGTGCTGTCAAAACTGTCCATACTTTATAATTCACATTTTATTCCACAGAGAAAACAGTTAACACTTTTGACATTATGGAAGCTTTTGCATAAAGCCAAAAAAGTGCACTTACAACCTAATAAATTGTTATGATTATGCTATTCAGGTGTTATTACAAGTGTCATGGAATTTCACCAAGATCTCTTAGAGTCTGCATCACTTTGCAACAAATTGGCACTTGGTCTTTTGCTATAGGTTATACTGCAGCTTGCTACAACTGCAAAACACAAATATTCCGTTTTATCTTTGCTCTTACACTGTTTGACGCACCCATCAGTTTTTAATGATAAGCAGCAACTTCTTAGATATAAAAATAACCTAAACTCATACTACAGAGACAACATTTCTTTCAGATCTTTGGGAAAAGCTAGATAGCACAATCCAGCACATCATTTTGCCCAGTAAATTTAATTCTCATTTAATTTATGTATGATTTACATTTCCTCTAATCATATATATATTGGTATATTATTCCTACCATTTTTTCCTATGAAAAATATATCAGCTGACAGGATTTTTACTCCAGAAGAAGGATCTGTTTTTTTTTCCACTCCATGTCTATATTTCCATCTTGATATTTTTCCCCCACTTCATTTCCTTGTCTTTTTTTGGCTTCTTTTCTGACTTCCTGGATCCATTTACAATCTGCAATCTTATTTGGAGAAATAAAAAGAGTCAATTAATCATATCAAATATACAGAAAAAAGCAACCTGAAAACATAAAGATAGGCAAACATTATCCCAGTCTGTATATCTGAGGAAAACACTGTTTTTACATTTCCTGAAGAATGAAATGCTGTGATTTTTGTGAAAGGAAGCAAAGTATACCATGAAAATGGTCCCTACTGTAATTTTGGAAGTTTTGACTTTGTGTGAGGAAGAAAAAAGACTTTTATTGCACAGTGGTGTCAACCTGTGGTAAATACTATATTGAGATATTTGTGCAGTTGTGCTATTTTATTTAAATAAAAAAATGTTATCACACACTGTTATTAAAGCTGAGCAATGTCACAATTATACACACATGCCACGCTAAACATCACAGTGTTCTAATCTTCCAAAAACTAGAAGCATTTCCCAGAATACTAGAATCTCTTTCCAGTTAATTTCAACATTAAGGCATCACAAATATAAACATTGACTTTATGAGGCAGCTTAGAAAAGATGTTCAGACATGGCAGAGACTATCATGAAGGAAGCAGAAGTGACTATTTGGGGCAAGGTCCTATTACGTTAGGTGCTGACTCTTTCAAAGATGGTTGCAGATGGATAATAGGTAGCACATTGCGATTTCCTTGCAGCAAATGGGGGTGCTGGGAAGAGATGCTGCCTGCTCTCGGTGGTTCTCAAGCTGTTTCCATCTCCATGATGTTGCCCTTCCAATGACCTGCTTTCTTCAGAATTTATTTCAGAAACTAAAATAGCCTTTCCAGGCTACTTTGAAATTAGTTTAATTTAGGATCAGAACATATTAGTTTACCTTAAAATAAATAATATAAATCTATATGATAATCTTCTCTTTGTTCCTCTCCAGTTTCACAACTATAAATTCACGTGATCACTTGACCTTTTTTGTCCTGCATCCATTTAATTCATAAGCAATCATACAAGATCATGATTTTGTATAGTGTAGGATACCTTTACTGCAGTAACAGTAGGGTGTTGTCCCAGTAGCTTACTCTTACCCTTTTGTCCCATGAAATATAGATCAACTTACTAACAGTGACTGCCACTTGAAGCTGTTACTCTGCAGAAGGGGTCCAACACAGCTGCCTGACCTATCTGTGTTTACAGGATTGACTTCAATCTCTGTTCTTAAAATCTCCCTAATTCACTTATTTCAGTGTAGTTTACTTTGTCATTAAGCCTTTCTTCCTTATCTTTCCATACTCTATCTCATGCAGTTTAGACAGAAAACATTCTTTTTAAAAGTATCATGTGTTTATAAGACCATGTAACATAATGTGATCTGCAAAGATAAAATATGAAGTTGCAATAAGGCTACTTGTCCTGATCAATTGATTCATCCTCAAATCCAGTTATAAAATCTACAAATCCAGTGTCTGTGACATTCCTTGAAAAGCACTGTACCAAATTATACATTCTTCTCACCCCAAACTGCGGCTAATTTTCTTCTGCTCCATATAACACAGGCAACATTTGTTAAGTATTGCAATACAAGCACTGTTCAATGGAAGTTTTAATGCAAATTCAACACATTCATTAATTTACTGAAGTTATCCCCAAAATGCACACATTTGACAACGTGCAAGAAAGATTTGTCTCATTTCATACTGTTTCTTAACGACTGAAAGGCATGTGTTAATTTTTCTCCTCTGTGTTTTATGCTGTTCAAAAGCTGGTATTAGTGTTCCACAACATGTTCAGAAGTGCTGGGGAAAAATAATTAATTTCACTTTTGAATAAACATCAGAAGTCTCCCAAAGACGGAAAAGAAAACTATTTGAAGGTATTTTAAACTGATGCTTTCAAATGTACATGAAACGTGGAAGGTTAAGCCCTGAGTTTCCTACCTCCCTTTCAGCATAGAAATGTTCTCACAGAGCAAGAGGTCCTGGAGACCTGGCTCCCTGTGCAGGCAAGATGTTTTGGAAAGAGGCAGAATTTCATCAGGATGTTATTAGCACTTTGTCAGAAGTTTTTTGAAACAGGTAGGCTTTTGGAAAATATTTTATTTTAAAAACGTCAGCTTTTTCTAATGGATTTTCAGGATTTTTCTGCTGAAGCAAGTTGCAGAAGTAATTCAATGGGGTCTCACTTTGAGCAAAAACCAGATCATGACATGCTTGAGATTACAAAATCCAAACCATGAAGACAAATATTAGTAAAGAATGTAATATCACTCTGAACACAATATGGCGTTAAGTGCTATTCTGATGAAAAATGAACTCACTTACTTATGGTTCTGCACTGTCCAATGGTATTCTACCTTTGAAGTAGGCCAGTGCAAGCCCAGGAACCCATATGCTTTCAAAACTTCTTTTCTTTTTTTTCTTTTTTTTTAAGTTTCTTTCTTCCACGGTCAAAAGATGTAATTTTCTTTGCAAATGTCCTGCTTTGGAAACCTGTGCTGAAAACTGAGCTGCTTCCATTAGCATGTCTTATTTGTCTGTACTTCTGTTCCTTGACTGCCTGTGCTTAGGTCTTCAAAGCAGATCTTCAGGGCAAATTCTTGAGGATATCTAATTCCCAAATGCATTTCCCACAAACAGCCTGAAAGATATATTTAAAATCAGATATTTTGTTTAACATTCTTTCTCTCTGACCTTTTGCTTGTCACAGTGACCTCATCCTACCCTTTCTTTCAGTGTCAGCATTTCCTCTTATCTGCTCCCTTTCTCTCCACCTCTCATTCTCATTTGGTTCTTCTCTCTCTTCACATTACAAACATGCCTTTTTTCTTCTCCTATCTGAAATCTCCCACCTTTCACCCCACTTACATCTATAATTTCCACCCCATACCTCTTTTCTCTGTAAGCAAACTGAAGATGCTCTTTACAGTAACTCCTTAAATTCCTACCTTCTGGTTCTGCCTTATGTGCTCTCTTTTATGCTTCTACCTTGTGTCTACCCTAATGTGCTCTCTTCCCCTTGCACCTTGCAGAAACCATAATGGCAGCTCCCTAGCTAAATCTCAGTACTTCTGCTCCAACTTCACCTTCTGGACCTGTCACTATCACTGAGACTATCAGCCAGACTCATCCTGAACACCTCTCCTTTCTTAATTGCTGATATTTCCTTCCCCTTTTCCTCAGAATATTTTCCATTCTCCCGCTTTCTTTAGGCATTCCACAAGATTCCCTTGTCTTCCACTTCTTTGCATTGTCTGTGGATAATCTCATACACTCGTGCACAATTTCCATAGTACAGATTCAGAGAGATGTTCCATATCAATTTATTCCAGACATATCTCCTTCTATCCAAATGGGAGTCCTGGCCTGTCTCTGGCTGTCACACTTAGGGTGAGTAAAATCCCTTGATGTTTGAAGTCCTTTCGCTTATCTTCATCTTTGATTGTGGTGAGCAACACCGCTTCCAGCCATGGATGTTCACATGCAGAAACATGAGATCCTGTCTTCTTGCTGAATCTCTCATCTGTGTTCTGATTCAGTCCGCATCATATTTCCACACTCCCTCTCTAAACAATGGTCTTTATTGTCTCTACTTACTGTGAAAGTTCTTGTCCTGCCGCTCCTCTTGATTAGGGCAATGCCCTTTTCTCTGGCCTTGACAAAAGCACTCTTGCCCTGTTCATTTCAGGCCCCAGCTATATAAATCATTTTCCTGGCCTGTTGTTCTGACTATGTCCATTATCTTTGAACCCTTTCAATGATTCCTTTTTCCTCTGGGACATCAAGCTTATTGTGACTCTCTTAACTTGCAAAGCCCTTCATGGCTTACTCCCAACTTGTCACTTTTTATTCACTATCAAAATATAAATGCCCAGCATCAGTCGGCCCCAGATGCCAGCTTCAATTGATCAATTTGTTAAATTTTCCAACAAGCATCTTTTGTGCTTTCTCCCTTGCTGCCCCTCAGGCTTGAGAAGTGCCTGCATGTGCATTCATAAAACCAACTGTTATCCTCCTTTGAATCCGCTATTAAAATTCTCCTTTGCCAAAAACTTGAAAATGGTTAGCTTACAGGCACATGGAAAACACCCCCTAGTATGATCTCGTTATTCCCTTACCCTTGTCCATCTGTGGTCACTGGTCTTATATTTCGATCATATTATTACAAGCCCTTTGGGACAGAAGCTGGCTGGCTGATTTACGTTTCTGCAGCACTTACTGCACAGTGGTTCTAGACCGACCACAGTTAGGACAGCAAGGTGCTGCAGTAACACAAATGAGAAAAAAGTAAGTGTAAAGGAAAGCAGAAGACTCGTTCATGAGGCTACCTCTGCAAAGCAAACAAGCAAGTGGTGCAGAGTGAGGTGGTTTTTTTTTTTAACATTTTGAATGAACTTTTGCAAGAAACTTCCTGCTGGCTTCATTCAGTGCAAAAAGGAAGAGTAGGCTGCTTGTTCTGTTTGGACAGCCAGGCACAGGCACAGGAGCATGGCAGACAAACAACACGGGAGTAAAGACCTTTACATATTCATGGCTATAAACTAAACACAGACTGTATTTTCTAGAAACACAGTTTTGGAAATGCTCACAGAGCCAGGTCAGTTACAGCAAACAGAGTATTAGGCAGTTTGAGTTGGGTTGAGCTTCCAGTGCATAAAAAGATGCATACTTTCTTTCTCCAGGTTTCTCATTTATTTATTTATTTTTTTCCTCAAACAGGGCTGGAATTGGTGATCATTTCAAATTAGTCAGTGGTTCAATAATAATCTGTTATTTGCCTGCTGTTTCCAAGCACCCATCTCATTAGCAAAGCTAAATTGATTGGTGTTTCTATCACAACACAGCTGAACAAAGTTTTATGCTATACATTTTTATGCCAAAAAAATAGCAACTCAGGTATATACTGCACTAACTGTGCACTTTTGGGGGGACTATCCAGAACGCTCCTGGCCTTCCTTAATTTTAAAGAGATAGCTGGGAGAAAAAGTACCTACACTGTACCCAATATTTTAAACTAACCACAGCGAGACCTCTTGTAATTAAGCCACTGTGCTCCATCCACTTTCTTTCTAAGTTCACAGTAACCAAAATTGCAGTGTCCACAGTGAAAGAATTCAGGAGCTTTGTTCTCTTTCATTATAGCTAGACTTTTACGACATTGGTGATTCTCAAAAAAAATTGTTAGTGGTGGTTTTCTCTCTGGCTCAAAATTGTAGCACTTATTTCTACTTCCATATGCACGATGCACCAGCACGCACACTGCTTACAAGACAGCATTTCTCCTGCTCTGGGTTGGCTTTACAGGACATCTGTACAACTTGTGTACCTTAGACCTGTGCTCTGTAGGAGCGTCATCTTTTCACCTTTCTAAGGTAAGGCCTTAGAAAGCCAAGTGCTACAGGAACAGAGCCCACTGATTACAGGCAGAGTGCTAGATGTTTGCATTTAGCAACAATCAGACTGGAGAAATGAAGGAAAAATGGATTGGCCACAAGAAAAGCTAAGGTTTTGACTTAGATTAATTCAATTACACTTTAAAAAAAAAAAAAAATCCAAGAAGGAGAAATAAGTAAATTTACATAGAGATTAGGTAATAAAAGGTCTGTTGCATTGTATTCTCATTGGATATCATAGCTTGCACTCCAAGTCAGGATTACAAAGTATCACTTTTAAGGTGATATAGGTGTCTTAAATTCCTTTTTCGTTTATTTTTGTTTAAACCTCATCTAAGAGCTTACCTCCTTTGCCACGCAGCACAGAGTGCTGTATGCATATAGAGTCCTTATTGCCATACTTCTAAGCTGCAAAGCCCTGCAGGCTCCCCCTCTCTCTGCCTTGTACCTTATTTGAAGACCTTTAATGAAAGGGCCTGGTTCCAGAATCACAGCAGCTTGTCTGCACAACCAAATTCCACCTCCTAATGAGTTCCTCTAAATCTGCCATCAGGTGACTTTATTGACTCTATGATCATAATGAGGTAGCAGCTCACTTTCTGCAGTTTTGCTGGTTTCAAGCCCGAAGTTCTCCTCTGCTCCTGGACTTTAGCTGATATTTAATGATCAGGAATCAAGCAGGGATTTAATGTCTGCAAGAAATGTCCCTGAAGTGCAAAAAGTCCCAGACAGCAGTCTTAAACTTTCCAGAGCCAGATGACTCTCTAATGGTACACTAACAAACAGGAAATCACCCCATCAGTAGCTAATTGACGTATCTGAAGGTTTAATTGCTTCCCTGTTAGAGAAGGTGATGCCGTATTCAAGTTGCCATTAAAACAAACACATTCTTTAATACATGAGGATTGATCTGAAACACATATCTTTCAGTTTCTCTATCGAATCTCCAAATCCTGCGTGATTCAGTTTGAGACCAGTCATCTCCCAACATTGTTTAACTCTTATTGCAGGGTAATTGGAAGATTATCCTGTGAGACATGAATAGGTACAAGCTGTTCAGAAAAAAATGCATTTTTTAATGAGTGCTGTGCAGGCAGTCCAGACACACATGGAGTCCCATTACCCTCAGCAGTCTAAGAGAAATTTAGGTTAGAGACATGGCTGAAAAGCATCAGGCACGCTTTTGTTCCTACATCTAGTAAATGTGGAATACAGAAGTGAAAAGGCCACCCAACTGTTCTGTCAGGGTTTTCTTGAACTTTTGCAGCTCATCTTTAAACAGCTTTCATTTGTTCCTTGTCTATTAAAAATGGATGATATGGTTCTGATTACATTTGAATTCTGCAGATTCTGCTTGGTCCTGAGCTCACCTAGAATTTGAGCAAATCTCATGCAGGATTTGGAAAATGTTTATCTCCACTTCCGATTCTTCTCCCCATTTTCAGTCTTTTCTTCACTTGGCATTAGAATTGGAGGTGTCCAAACACCAGCACAACATCTGTTCTTGAAATAATTCTCTTTCAAGTCCTAGAAGCAACCTCAGAAGTTTTGCAATATCCAGCTTGGTTTTGCAGATTGGATAGAGACTTTCAGATGAACTCAGTTTTTCTAATCCGTATACTGAACAGAACTGAACTCAAGGTTCAAATCTTATCTCTACTAGTTTTGATAAGAACCAAGTAATGTTCAGAGTTGTTTTGGAAATTTGAGGCACTTCTAGCTGGGGAACCTAAGTCTTTAAATTTCTACTTTAAACCTGAAAAGAAACATTTTAACAATTACATTTTCACTGATCCACTGTTTTTCACTTTTTCCCCTCCAGATTTATGGAATTCTCACATTGCTGGTGGGAATGTGCGTGCACATATGTGAGTGTGTGTGTGTAATAAATAGTTAGTATAAACCTCTAGGTATTAGGTCAGGACTGTTCCCAATAATATCCTGTCATAAATAGCACCTTTTAGCAGAACATCTGGAATCAGGATTGATGCTACTACACTTTCCCCTGCTCAGTCTTTATATTTGTTCCATACCACTGACAAAGGCAAGAGAAGTTGATAGTAAATACTTTACTTTTGGCTCCCAAATTTTATCCCAATACTTTCAAAAGCATTCAGTTAGACACAGATAACTCTATGCATTACAATCATGCAATAGCACTCACTGGCATCTGTAGTTCTCAACACAAGGTACTTACAAAACTCATGAACTGGAACAGGGTCAAAATGGCCAACATGAGAGGACCTCAGGCATTTGAGTGCATACACATGTAGTACAACCTCGTGTTAGTCACGTGGTAAGATTGGACTCATGCAGTCAAGGCTGAACCTGGTCTCCGTCTGCTTCTCATATGTCTAGTTTTCCCTGTGCCTGCAGCCCTGCAAACAGTCTCAGTGCTGTCTTCCTGCATATGCACCAACTGACTCGTGCCCATACAGTAAAACACCTGGGAGGACTCAGCAACCTTACTCCATGGAGCCATGCTTCAGCCGAGCACAAAATTCAAGCAGAAAACCGAACAGAGTGGAGGCT
>VXAL01004689.1:210682-229676 GCA_013399475.1 Chauna torquata | reverse complement strand
CTCGGTGAGGGTGATGACGGTGAACTACAACACGGCGGGAGAGCCGAGCGAGGGCGCGAGGTGAGCGCGGGGCGCGCGGCGGGCGGCCCGCGCCGCAGCGGCCCCTCGGCTGGCCCTCAGGCGGCTTTCTTCTCCCCTCCTTCCAGAAAGTTTGTGTTCTTCAGCGTCCCGCAGATCCAGTACAAGAACCCTTGGGTGCAGATCATGCTCTTCAGGAACATGACGCCCTCGCCCTTCCTCCGGTTCTACTTGGGTAGGTGGCTCCGTCGGGGGAGCGCCAGAGCGGGGCGCGGCGGCTCCCGGCCGCGTGGCGCTGGCTTCTGCCGCTGTGGGGCGGCCGCCGCGCCTCGGCCTGGCTGCGGAGGGGAGGGACGGGCGCTCGCCCAGGAAAGCGCCTTTGTGTCGGCGAGCACGGCCTGAGCGCGCCTCGGTCGCCTGACGCGTCTGCCAGCTGCCCTGGAGTCGGCGTAGGTGATGACTTTGCCTTTCCTGTTGAAAATTGTGCATTGGTATTAATTGTAGTAGAGCAGCAGGGTTTTTTTCCTTTTTCTTTTTTTAGTTTTGTGTCTTTAAAGCACTGTTTGGCAGCTCCTGTGAAATTGCTTGTGGTGGGGAAGGGGCTACAGGAGCGTTGACTTCTGATATACTATGAATTTTTTTTAACAGACAGTGGAGAGCAAGTTTTGGTTGACGTGGAAGATAAAACCAACAAAGAGATAAATGAGCACATTAAAAAAATCCTGGGGAAAAGCAAGTAAGTAACATTAATAAGCTTATGCACCATCTAGCATACATCAAAATACATTCCCTACAAAGTTGTTACATACATAGGAAATTTTTTTTCTTTCCCCAAAATTGGTAGTAGCCAGGTAAATCCATCCTTCTGGTAAATTGTGTCCAGGGAAGAGATAGGAAAGGCTGCCATTCGGGCTTCTGATGGTAACAAACAAATCTCTTTTTCTAGAGAAACACTTGAAAAAGAGGAACGAGAAAGAAAAAAACTATCACATCCTGCAACTTTTGGGCCCAAGAAGTATCATCTGCGAGAGTGCATGTGTGAAATTGAAGGCCAAGTTCCCTGTCCTGCCTTTGTGCCACTGCCCAAGGAGATGAGGGGAAAATATAAAGCTTCTATGAAAAATGAAGCATCAGCCTGACATTTCAAGTCATACGGTTGTGTTTCCTCAGGGCTAGACAATCAAGGTGCTTCAGTGAAAGATGGGTTAACACATCTTGGAAACAGGAACAAGCAAGTTAATGTGATACTGACATCCTTGTCCCATAATTCTTAGAGCTACAACTAGAGTAATTAAAGTGAAAAATATTAAATAAATGTAAGTTAAAAAACCAGCTTTCATTGCGCCTGTTTTACAAAGCATTGTAGTCAAAGCTGTGTGAAAGCAACACAGAAAACAATGCCCAGAGAGCTCTGTTTCCTACTCATGCCCGCAGATACAAGGTTATAGCAAAAACAAGATCACAGATTCACAGAATGGCTGATGGTGGAATGGACCTCTGGAGGTCATCTAGTCCAACCTCCCTGCTCAAGCAGGGACACCTAGAACAGGTTGCCCAGAACTATGCAGAGATGACTTTTGATGATCTCACAGGAGGGAGACTCCAGAACCTCTTGGACAACGTCTGCCAGAGCTCAGTCACCCTCACAGTGGATGTCCTTCCTGATGTTCAGAGGGATCCTCGTGTGTTCCAGTTTGTGCCCATGGCTTCTTGTCCTTACACTGGGCACCACTGAAGAGAGCTTGGCTCTGTCATCCTTGTACCCTCAGGTATTTATAAACATTGATAAGATTCTTCCCCCTTCCCCCCAGAGCTTTCTCTTCTCTAGGCTGAGCAGTCCCAGCTCTCTCAGCCTTTCTGTGAGAAAGAGATGCTCCCATCCGTTAATCATCTTAGCAGCCCTTTGGACTCTCACCAGTAGCTCCATGTCTGTCTTGTACTGGGAAGCCCAGAACTGCACACAGGACTCCAGGTGTGGCATAGCAGTAGTACTCACCAGTGCTCTGGGGAAGGATCAACTCCCTCAGCCTCCTGGCAGCACTTCACCTGATGCAGTCCCCCAGATCATGTTTGCTAAGGTAAAAAGTTCATTTCTCTTAGAAGCAGCACAGAATTCCACAGATTTATAGAATGTTTAAAGTGTTCCAGCTGATTTCCAGCTTGTACTAGCTGAAGACAGCTACATAATATCATACTCGTGGCTGAAACTAAATACTGAATTTTCTTGCTTAACTGATTTAGTTACCGCTCAGTTAAAGTCTCATTTACAAAGAAAACTTACAGCTTCTGCAGTTGATATTACAGCTTTGAGAAACATTGATCAAGAGTATCAGCAGCGAAGGAGAACATGTAAGTTGGTATTTCACATATATGCCTTACAATTATCGTTATTGTCCATTCAAAAAAAAAAATCCACCCTTTAACAAAGACCAAAAATAAAAACCCACATACAAAGGAGAACTGTAGCTAGAGAACTTAATTTCCAAGTAATTCTAGCCAGCAAGTCTATTGCACTTCAGAGCCCAGTGCTGCTGTGTAACTCCTTTTACTTCAAAGGCTCCTGGTCCCTGCATGCAGTCAAAATTCTAGCTCGTAGTAGCTTCTGCCTCACCAAATGATTACACTGTACCTAGAATAGTATATAAATATATGATAGAAATAGGCATCAGCATTTCTGAGCTAATGGTTGAATATGAAATTTCACACCAATTTGAGCATCCTTTAAAAATTATCAAGGACAAATACAGCACAAAATAAATGTTATTTTATTTCATCTCTGTTTATAAAGTTTCCATACAGAGTAGTGCATGCAGTTTTAACAAATGTCAACGCTAGTTATTTATTTAGCTTTAAGGTTAAGATCTCTTAATTTTGTTGTGCCTTACGAGCCTTACTGCAGTCCAAACACCAGCATAAGGTCTTCACCTTGGAGATGACTTCAGTATGGGATGGCTAGTCACATTTAACACTGACAATGATCATGAGGTATGCTAGTCTGTTACCTGCTTGTAAAAATACATTGTTACATGTATAATGAGGATACTTTAGTGTATTAGACTGAAAATACAAACAATGCAGGATAGTTACAAGGAAGAAGCACTTTTTAAATGCAACAGCTGAAGCCACTGAAACATTCTTTTCATGTTGATACCAAAAGAAGCTTTGGGTTACAGTGCAGGGCGCAATCCTCTTCACTAACAAATTAGTCTGTCTTAAATAATTACCTTATACTACCACTTTTAAAGCTAACAATTCTGGGGATAAAGTTAAGCTATCTTAATGTGTATTTTTTGCTGCCTTCGTAAATCTGGTGCCACAGTGCACATTTTGTTAGGTTACGGCCTTTCAGAATCATCTGTTCTTCATTTCACTTGGTGCAAAGTGACGCTTAGGGACTCAATCAACAATAATAAAACATATCAGTATAAAAAACTCAGAGTCTTAAGGCAACCTGTTCTGCACACCTTTCAACTTCAGATTTAGGCTACAGTAAGAAGAACACAGCTGTCCTTAAGTGGCTGCTCTACATTATTTTGATCAGTTACTACTGTTACTGAGTATACGTGGTCTTTGTTGTTTGTTTTAACCAGAAGTTCTACAAGTCCATACCTCCACATATTTACAAGGATATAAAACTAGAGTTCCTGCTGTTTAGGTAGCATGATTATTTCTGTCTCTGAAATATTACATAATATTCAAGTTTTAACTATGCTATTCGTATGTTACTGGAGACAGTTAAAAGAAGTGTCCTATTCCGTAAAACTGCAGTTCTCAGTAAGCCCACTAGTATTACTGCTATACAGTGTGATCTGACCGATTTCCTCTATTTCAGCTTTAATTAAATACATTCTTTTTGATCAGCTCCTCCCAACCACCTTTTCAAACACTGATGCCTGCCTTTTAAAGACAAAAATCAAAGCATCTCAGGCTGAGTCTTTTGCAAAAAGATACATGCTGCCATACCAATCTTTAGAAGCCCAGCATTAAGCCATGCTGCACCACAGGTGCTGGCCTTCACCTAGCCATCCCCCATGTCACAGGTTCACACCAAGACTCCAATCGAGAGCTTCTCATTTAAGACAGACATGCCTGATTTTTATAAGTTCTGATGGGAATCAAGTATAAGATTGGAACTGCTATTTGGCACCATCACAGCCCAGCTTTCACAGAATTCTAGTTTTGTGGCACTTCAGCTCTCCATTGTAAACAAGATTTTTGTTCTCTGAATGCTATGAAGAGGGTTCCAGTCTCACAGATAAAATATGATCATTCCGTCACCCAGAGGATCTAAAGGAATGTGCAGGTTCCATAATGTAATTAGGAGTTGCAGGGTCACCCTTAATACTATAGTTTGTGCTAGCCTGATGTTGTTCTCCCTGGAAATGAGTATTTAGATATTTGTTCCCACACAAGCAGGTCTCTGAAGCCAGTATGGCTTTCTCTGCTGCCCTGCAATTTGTGCCTAGAGCAACTGGGAAACTAAAAGTGATGAAAAGGCAGCACCCAAATTTTACTCAGGAATTTTTATAAACACATTTTAAAAATTACTCATATTAAGATCAGTTATGAAGTTTTTCTCGTAGTCTTAAAATCCCTTTAATGTATTAGCATTGCACAGAATTGATGTGCAGCCTGTATATTCTGCATCTCAGAGAGTCACAGCAGCCTTTTAACAGCACTTTCTTGTGACTTTGTTAGGGCAACTAGGCTAGCCTGTAACTCTTGCACTGTGCCATTTTCAAAAGATGCAGAAGTTTTTGAAACATTTTCATCTCTTTAGTCAAAGCCCCCACTTGAAAAGCCAATAACAGCTACTAAAATAACACAACAGAAAGGAGAAGGAAAGATGACAAACCAACCCTGAAACCATTTCCAAGTCACAGTTCCCTATTACCGCTTAACCCTTTTGACCAAAATAAGCACACAATAAGACCAATTAGCATTAAGAGAGTTGTAACAAGTTATTTTAACATTTCTTAGTGTAAGTGTTCAGGACTAGCAGCATTCCTCAGTTTTCTTTCTTCAAGGCTGAGTAGTAGTGGAAATGCATAAATGAAAGTGCATTACAAAAAAAAAAAAAAACCCACAAGATTCTCCCAATTCCCTCTTGTAAGCAGTATTCCTGTTTATAACTATCTGCTCCACCTTCCCATCTTTAACAGTGGATTTAAAATAATTATTACACAGCCCTTTTGCTGCTTCAGCAGTTGGATTTCTGCTTTTGTTTTGCTAAGGTGTACTTCAGTTCCTTCAAGTTCTCTGTCAGTACCTCTACCTCATCCATTCGTCCACTATGTTTGGCATCAAATATATAGGCTTTGATATTATCTATCTGTTGGAGAAGCAGTTCCTCCTCTATAGCCTCCTCTCCTGAGATCTCATTGCCATCCTCCACTTCAAATGGATTGGTAGAGGATCCCTCTTCAAATGGATTCCCAGAATTCCAACCGGCCCCAGACTTTTCACATGGATTTTCATCTTCTTCAAAGGGGTTTGAAGTACTGACAGATGCTTCATTAGTTTGTTCATCCTCCTCCTCATCTTCAAATGGATTATATTCTTTTTTATTGCTTTGTAGAACTGTTTTAGGGAAAGAAATCCGTGGAGAAATGTCTTTGGCAAATGGATTAGTAGGATCTTCCTCTGATAGAGGGGTATCTGCTTCATCTTCAAAGGGGTTTAGACAGGCTGCCTGATTTTGGTCTTTGTCACACTGGGGGACGTTCTGGGGTTTGACTGGAAAGATTAAGTACTCTTTAGCTGGCAGCTGCTGAACAGCAGGAGTAGTTTCAAAACTTGGGTATCCTTTCATCTGAGTAATATCCAGATCCAATCCATGTGCTATCAAGTTCCGATTCTCTCTTGTAACTTCATGCTGACGCTGCTTGACTTCTCTGAAGTCTAAGGAGCGTGTCCTTGAATGCTGAGACATGAATTTGTGATGCTCTCTTTCCCGCTCTTTTTCACAAAGGACCTGAAGTTCCTCCCTCTGCATCTCTTCCTCTTCTGCCTGTTTTTTAGAAAGCTCTATAGCTTTCAGAGTTTGTTGTTGATCATATTCATCCTGAAGCTGCCTTAGGTTCTCTTGCAACATACGGACCTCATCTAGCCGATTAACTGCCTTTGCTTGCTTAATAAAGGACGTGATATTGTCAATCTGCTGAAGAAGTGGGTCTGCTATCTCACTCTGTCTAGATATGCTAGAGGTAGGTAACCAGCCTTCAGATTTCCTGACTGTTCCTTTTTTCAGGCGAGTTGCATCACCATTAATTGTAGCTGCAGATCTGGAAATCAAGTCTTTCTGCTTTTCCTCTTGTTTTCTGTGGGTTTCAAGAGCCACCTAAAACAAACGTAGGGAGAGAATCATGACCTTGAAATATTCCATTTTTAATATCCATAGGTACAAAAAGTTAGGCTATCTACCTTAGACACTGCTGTCACAAACAGATGAGTTGCATTTTTGGTTACTCTGCAGAAAATCAAATGTTTTTGAAAATTTCATTTTCAAAACAATACCTAGATGCTTCCTTTCACTTTATTTGTGAAGATATTTAATGAAATCCCTTCACATCTGCCTGTACAAACTTGGGGGCAAGGAGGAGCAGTTACAGTGCTGTACATAGAACAAAAGATGCCTAATCCAACTGTCCAAAGAGTGGTCTTAGACTGATTTGGACAGTAACTATATCGCATACAAATATAGCTGATACTTCAGTAATAGGGCATCAGTGTTAGAGGTCACTGATATTACTAGCTTTTAGAATGCAATGATTTTTATTTCTCAACTTCTACCTCAACATAAAGCTGGTTTATTTTACATTTAGTGATGTCTTCCCTCCTAACTGAAAACCTCTCTCTGAAGATGCATCCAAATTGTAGGTTTTTTTTTTTTTTTAATAAAAACTGCCTAAAGTCTCCAAGTTCTACTTGTGCAAATGAACTCCAGAACATAACCTGAAAATCCATATAAAACTAACATACTTAGTTTAAGGTTTTCTGCTGCAGTACCCACAGACCAACAGCATGTGCAACCAAGTCACTGCTGCTTTCTAGAAGCATCCAGCTCTCAGTACACACCTCTGTATGTCTGTTCTGGGTAGAAATACAATGACTGTATTATACAAATCCCTGAAAACAGGTAAGAAATGATCTGCACAAAAAAAAATGAAAAAAATTGAAGTCCAGTGTTAAGGACAGCTATTCATACAGACAGAGCTACTAATACATTGAGATTAACTCTGAGTAGTAAAAAATTATGTATGCGTTTAAGTCCTTGAAGGAGGCCCTCATACAAGATACAGATCTTAACCTGTCTTACCATATTCAGTCTTCTCTTCTTCAGTACTTCGTACTGATCTTTGGTTGGCAGGGACATTAGGCCAAGCAGTTTTTCCTGGCAAAAAATTGAAATATTTACAGTGTTGCTTGCAGGCATTCAGCCAAATTTTCAAGTACTTGAAAAGAGAAATACCACCAACAGAACACTCCACAGACAAGAAGTACTACACTGCAGTCACTGCTGCAAGTCTGAGCACATCATGGCTGCCGTAACTATACTGCTACCTAGGCTAAACCTCTGCAAGAGACAAAGCCAAAATTCACACATTCTTTTAGGCCCCTGAATATAATACTGCTTTGACTACACTATCCATATTCAGAGGAACTACAGCAAATCTACAGAACTAAACATTCTGTCAAAATAGTTTTAAACCATGGAGATGCTTAGCAAAGAAGAGAATGCTTTATATAAAACAAATTCAGCTTATAACATACGTTCCATTTACCTGAACAAAAAGCGTAGCTGAATATCTTATCATTCTCTGAAGTTGTAACGTTTTAGGATGAGGTTGGAGCTCTTCATGCAAGCCTAGACTCAGAATCTTCTTACTGAATCAAAGCAAATATACAGTCTCATAAGTTCAAAAACAAGGGCCAAGGAAAATACCACAGAAAGGGAGGCAGACGGTATCGATGAACATTTTCTGATGTTCTTTTAAGTAAACCATTCTAGATACTACAAGTTGTAACACGTTTTTTTAAAAACTATGCCTCTGTTTTCACTGTGCTTTGTTATTTTCACTACAGAGGAATGCATGGTTGGAAAAGGAAGTAGAAGTTGATGGTGCACAGGAACAGCATCTACCTTTCAACATGCTCTTTATAACTGAGCAGACAAGTTGACTATCTATCTGTAAGAATAAGCATGTAGATGCTACACAAACCTAAGCCCCAACAGCTGTGAATACGAAAAGCTGCAGAAAAGGCGTTACAGAAGGAGATTTAGCACAAGTTGTATTGGAAGAAGAAAATAAAATCCAGTTTTTCTTTATGTTATGATGAACATAAAGAGAGTGCATGCATGCACTTCCTTTACCTTAAGACATCTATAAATTCGTATAGTTTTTGAATCTCCACCCTCAAGTCATTAGCATGTTCAAGACTGTAAGTTGTCTCCCCAGCACTGCAAAACAAATACAACTTTATTGTAAGTCATGTATCCAGCTAACAATATATAAAACACTAAAAGTTATCCCAAGAAGACATCAACAAATGTAAGGATAGCTAATCCTTTAGAATGCTTTTATTTTGAGCTCATTGTGTTTAAAAACCCTTTCTGACAGAAGTGGAAAATGACAATCAACTTGTGAACATGAACACTTCATAGATAATTTTATTTATGATTTTATCATTTACAATTATAGGAGAAATTGGATTTTAATACAAAAGAATCCCAGTTTATCAATAATATCTAAAATATACACAACTTAAAAATGCATCTATTCTGTCTTTTTCCCAGGCTACTAGGTGCAGAATAAAACACTCACTGATTGAATAAGCAACTATACCATTAAAATAAAATAGTTCTCTCTCCTTATGTTTGTTAGAAAGCAAAAGTCTACAACCCCACAAGGATGTGATACTTAAGATGCTAGCAAATGACTGTGTCCGCAAGGAGACACAATCGCTAGAATCTCATATTTATTGAGAAAGCAAGTCAGAATTTAATAGGGAAGACTCTTTGCTAGTTTTTAAGCTTCCCCCTCCTTTTATACCTCAAATACACAAAATAATGATCATGCTCTCAAATGTAACTTCCCAGGACTCAGTACTAATCAGAGGCGTTTGATCAGTTAGAAGTCTGTTTCTGTCTGATATGAGCTTCCATCATCCAGACATTCATACGTTTACATGCTTTGTAGTCTAAGACCAATGTGTGTAGTTCTCTACTATGCAAGCTAGACATATAACCTGACATCCTCTTGCAGATACAGGTGGAGAGATTTAAGTTACACCAGTCAGAGTACATTACAGCAAGACACTGCGCACAAGTGTGCTGCATGAATGCTGCTTATCCACTGCAGCACAGTGCAAGCCAGTTAGATTCAGAAGCAAGCCACCTTCACCTACGCAAGAACAGATGAGAAGCACTACCAGGATCCATTGCTGTGGCACTATCTGGAAGCCATACCATCCAGCTGACGACAGTAATACCCCACTACAACAATTCCCAAGAGGCTTATTTGTATAACAAGAATTGTAGCCTCATACTACTTCTTTGCAAAGACAGAATGTCAAAAATATGACAGTAGCATCTCACTGGGAAGTGGTTTAAAAGAGCAAAACAAAAATCAGATTTCTTCTCTGTATGTCACATTACCATTAATAATAAATTTCGTACTCCTTTGTTTGAAGAGCATCTAAATGACACACTGAGTACTACTGTACTACATTTTAGTGAACAGCGCCATGCTTGTAAAAATGACATAAGCAATGCAACATCCTTGGTGTAACACTTATCTCCTAATCTGAGAAACTTGTAAAATCCTTATTGGGTCTGCTGAGTCGTAAGTGACCATACCTTAATATCTGAATATGTGCCTCTGTAAGAATCAAACAGACACATAGTAAATATAACCACAGATACAACTAAGTGAAATCTGAATAAAGGAAGGAACCCCTCAATTAATTCAACAACATAAAAATTCAGGAAGTGAAGTAGGGAAAACAAAACCACTTGCATTTTTGTGCTCATTATGAAGTGATAAAACATTGTAAGCTGGGGAGGAGCGAAGATCTAAGTCAGCACTGTATCCACAATGCATGCATTTGTGCATACTACTTATGCTCTGAAGTTTTCAAGATGTAATGAAAAAAATGTTTTAAGTAGTAAAAATTCAAATAAAAATTCATAGTAGCCTACTTTGCATCTCCTTTGGAGCAGCTTCCTCAAATTCATTTGCTGTACAGCTTCCTTCTTTGCCTTCATAAACTCCTTGAAATCCATCCATTTCAGCAATACCGCAAATGCCAAATGTAACTTTTTTAAAGCCAAGAAAGGGCTTTAAGTTTCTCCTCCTAGCCCTCACTACTCTATTATGTTTCATATAAGCCTGCAACATGTGCTTAATATATTACATTTATCCCATATGGCAAGTCTTTTAGCAGGTCTCTGCAACACTTACAGATGTAAGTAATGCAAGCCCTAATTATATACAAGCGTACAACATGAAATTCTGACCACACTTAAATCAGAAGCTGTATTTAAGACTGATAAAACCCTAGAATTTCTCCCATTCTACAAATTGAAAGCATAACCCTAGCTTTTTTTTTTTTTTTTTTAAATACAATCTTGTGGGAAGAAAATATTAATTCAGACACCTAAATCATGCACCATAACTCTGGGGTTAATACTAAGTCATAAGTTAGTAAGTGATCACAGGGATGACATTCATCAGCTTTAAGACTTGCTTTACTGATCTAGTCCATAAATTAACTTGAGTTTTGGACAGGTATGTCTAGATTAAAAAAAAATCTAGCACTTTTTCTCATGACCTACACACTCTCGTAGCCTTCGCACACCAATTCCTTACTACTTCCCACACTTATGGGGGCAGAAAAATACAAATATTCATAAACAAAATTAGCAAATGGGGCTTACTTTAGTGATTCTGCCATCCTTATATATTCTGGCGCCTTCTGGTCAGCCTTCTCCATGCAGAGTCGGAGTTTCTTGTTTAAAACAAAGCGTATAAAAGAATATTAAAACTGTAATGTAAGCACATGTTGACATAAACTTTTCAATGTGCCTATGCATATTCAAAGCTAACAGTGATGAAAGCTATTCAACTATTTGGGATCACAGGGGCCTCCAGTTATCCTCAGAACACAGATGGCATGGTCAGGAACAGAAAAAAATCTCTGTACCCCTGCAAGGTGAACTTGAATTCTGAAACTGTTTTAAGGCTAGAGTTAAGTTGCCCATTCACCAACAGAAACCTCCATTAATACTAACCTTGGGGCTGGGAGAGGAGCTTTCAGACTGTATTGAAAAGATACTCAGCGACTGTCAGTACCTGCTATCAAAGCATATTTGAACACAAAGTTCCAGCCATACGCTGTCGGTCAATTTAGATGGTTCCAAAAAGTATTTGCAGCCAGTGTGAGGACAAACAGTACTGACAATATGAAGCTGTATATTTCCATTAACAAAGTGCACAGCACATCACTGGTTTAACAAGAACTGTTCTGATGAATCCCAGTTGACATAGTTCACAATTTTAACAGAGGCATCTCAGAACTATTAGTTCCAGATGATACGAATAAAGATGTACCTTAAAATGAGGTTTTAAGTTATCATGGGATATAAATACTGTATGGCAACTTGCTCCATCATTTCAGATTTACCTTTGCTATGTGGCACAAACACCCCACAGAGTCTATCTTACACATGTGAATATTAAGCCATAAAAAGCTTGGACGTAAGAGAACAAGCCAAAAGCCAAGTAGTGACAACTGCAGGTATATGCACTGAGTAAGAAAGCAGCAAGGAGCTTGATTTACCTCGTAGAGTTTCACAATCTCGGGAGTGTATTCTCTCTCATCAATCTGTTGTTCTCTTTTCAGCAGGGTATCTTTGCAGTGCTGACAACAACGGATTCGGTCATCATCCTTCTCATCCAAAACCGAGCTCACACTGCTTATACTGCTAATGCTGCCACGGCGGGAGCCATGGACACTGTTAGGGGAGGAGTTCGGGCTGGTACGAGAACTCAAGGCCTCTTTGCTGGCACTGGTGAGTTTGCCTAAAAATTATACACAGGTAATTTTACAGTGACTGGAGAAGCCAACAGATTTTACCAACACAAATGAACTGCACTTTAAGAGAAGCTAGTATTACCTGAAATACTAGAAAGCCAGCTTGAAACACTCTGCTGAAAGACATGCAAGGAACCCACGACAACCAAAACTGCAAGTCAGAATTTGGGTCTTCACTGTAAGATCCTGCTTCATTCTAAAAGCACCTAGACAGCATACTACTGGGAACCACTTACTTTGTTTATGCCTATAAGCATTCTCATGTTGGAGCTTGCATAGTTACAAAACAGTGTGTGGAAAACAGGTGTGTTAATGCTGTCCTTATTTTGTGCTTGAACTCTCCAAAGAGCCCAATTAACTTCATTGATTTCCACAGAAAATGCAGTCTCCTCTCTAATGAGCTAGATAAGGAAACTAAAGTTGGAAGGCTTTCTTAAGGACTTGTGGATGAATTCCCTTGATGTCAGCATTTGGACAACCATGTGCAAGACTTGAAATATCCACAGCAGTTTTAAGTGTCAAGAACTTTAGCAGTTATAACTCCAAAAATTAATACCTTCACAGTTATAGTACTCAGTAGAATTTTGGAATATACCACACCTAACAGTAGTATATACTAGTATACTCTAGTAACTTGTTCAGCATAATGTAACACTTCCAAATATAAAGAAGGAAAAGAGACAAAGAATGGAGAAATCATTCTTCTTACTCTGTTTTGCAGACAAGCGTCTGCATGGAATTGAGTACACATTAAGGAATGAGTTTTCCACGCAAGCAGAACATTAAGCTTGTTTTCTTGTTGCAAAAAGCCAGGATGCAGTTAGCAGCCCAAGTGAGATAAGGAAAGGAGAAATTAACACCAGCCGCTGCACTTACTTGCCAGAGGAAGACTGACAAGTTCCATGCACTTCTTGCACATAATAGACCCACAAAGGCGGCAATGGTGACGTCGATTTCGAATACTGAACTTATTGCCACAGTCTGGGCAGAATGGAACATCCTGATCGTTGACCCAAGGCACAACAGACTTCTCTATAGCTATGATCGGGTGGAGGGAGAGGGAATACACACAACATTAGACATATGTTCAGTTAACTCCTTAGCTGGTAAACTATAGCAGCAAGTAGTCTGAGGTAAGCTCATACCAACCTCTTATTTTAGCTGACTCAGTGTTTGCTCTGTCAAATGATGTAAGCTAGTAGAAGATAAACAACACGTTCAAGAAAACTGTACTTTTGTAAGGAAAAAATAAAAGAAAGCAAAAAACCACACAACACCTCCCCTACACATGCACACCCCAGCCCCACAGGAAAAAGAAACCTGCCATTCTTAAAAGATAGAACTCTCAGCTGGTTTTACATCAGATTCCTGCAACCTTCCTGTTCATTTCTAATGCCGTATTCAGACAAGTAGTACTAAACAATTACTGCCAAACCTGCACGAGTCAGAGTATTTGGACATAATTCTTACATCATCCAACATTACTGCATCTGAATAAAAATGCAAGTAAATCAGGTATCAGTGGTGGATTTTGCTGAATGAAGAGCTGGAAAACTCATGACAAAAACCATTAGGGAGAAACTTTGTGAGGTAAGAGATGGAGAAAACATACAGGAAAACAGGTGGTTCTTGAAGCACATGGAAGTAGCATTTTCAGCTTGAAAATACTGCACAGAAACAGAAATCATAACCACAGTACAGGGACAGTCCAAACACACTACACAAGGATAAAAAGGGAAGACAGTAACATGTGAAAAGAGTCAGTTTACTATTCTTTATAAAGTGCACTGCTGCATAAACGGGCACCCTTCATACTAATATATGATTTTATACCTAGGAAACATTTAAAAGGCTAGAATATTAAAAAGCAGCAAAATTACCTTTTCTAACCTGATTATTAACTTATTGACTTCAACTACATAGTGATCAATCCTGGCTGCTCGGTGTTTCTTAAAATCAGAAAGATGGCTTCTCATAGCACCTTGGGAGAGAGCAGAAAGTTTTCAGAGTCACCTAGGTGTTCTACATGGATTTAAATGCACTTAAATGCCTCTTGAAAAGCAGCTGTCCCCTCTTTTTCACCAATTATTTCTCAGGTTCAAATAGAATTTTAAAGACATTAGAATCCTAAATTTTCACGGTGTTGCTCTAAATATAACATGCTGGCTAGAGCCTAACCTCCAGGCTAGCAATAAACAGTGGTTTATTTCTACTTCTACTACAGAAAAACAGAACACTATGCGGAAGAGAACATCTGCAAGAAAGTTTTTTATCTTCATCCTTCAGGTACAATTGGCAAGCTATTATCAGCTAGTACTACTCTCAAGACCAGCTTCCCGTTTCTTCCCTGACCACATCTGCAACAAAGGCAAGACGCAGGTCCAATGATTATTTGGGGTCTATGCAACAGCATCTTTTCAGATTTCTGATCATCCTTTTCACCTTTAGAGGTCTGAACCAAATCCCTGATCACAGCTCAAATTTACAGAAATCCAATCGCCAAGTATACAGAAGATCAATACAGCATCTATTTAAGAAATATAGAACTCATTCTCAACAAAATTGGGTTTGAATTTAAGTTTTGATTCTTTTCTGAGTAACATAAACCAGATACTAGACATCAAAGTTACAGACCAAATACAAAAATTATCTTTCTTCTGACAGGTAGAAAATAAAAGCAGATGTTGCTCTGTGACACTAAGTGTATAAATATAAGAATGTCGCTTCCTCATTCTAATGAAATATGTAAAAACCTCTCCATAGCCAAATTCATAGGAATGGGAGAGGCCCTCTGGGAAACTGAATTCAGTCTCTGCTTTGGAGACATTACAAGACCTCTTTCACAAATCCACTAAATCCCATCCTAAGTTCCATAAAATTCACCTTCACTCTGATCAGAAACCTGCTAGTTCACTCCTTAAATTTATTCTTAGATACTATTTTTGACTATTTCAGCAGCAATCATGGTATAAAGTCAAAAGTACAATAATCTACAGAACTTGGACTCTGCTGACCCAAAGGACTAAGTCCTCATCTGTCAGCAGCATAGGAAAACTCCCAGGACCCACCAGGTCTGCTGTCACCTCCTCCCGAAAATAACCACAGTATTTCCATAATAATAAAAGGCAGTTCCCAGTTAACAGTACTTGTAATTACGAGCTCAGTCAACATATTTGTGAACTTTTGCAAAGTTTAAAACTATAGCCAGAGTTTGGTTGTTTTGTTTATTTGTTTTTTAAATTAAACCTCTTTTCAAATGCGAGATTACCTACACCTCAAATCCAAAGAAACCACTGAAAGAGTTCAAATCAAGGGACAAGCGTTTTGTCAGGCATATAAACTAACATCCATTTAAGAGTAACCTAAAAGCCAGAGATTTAATATAGCTGTAGCTTAATTATTAATTAGTGGATTACCTGTTTTGTAAAAAGCCACATGATGGTTGCAGAACACCTCAGCAAAGCTAGATGCACAGAGCTAAATACGTATCCAGCAGAACTCAGCAGCTCAGGTACAATGAAATAACAAACAACTACCCTGCTCTCGAGGTTAGTTTGGGTATTGGTTTTATAACATGCCCCCCCCTCTCCCCACCCCCTCCGTATTCTTTTCCCCCCCCCCCCCCTCCANTATCTGCATTTTCCCCATCACCCTATGCAAGGTAGGCAGGCTGCACAGAATCAATATGCAAGCCATGACCCCATGCTACAGTAAATCAAATGCAATACAGACAATTCCGTGCAGATTCAGCAATACTGTAGCATTTTTCCCAATTCAGATTCAGCAATACTGTAGCATTTTTCCCAATTCAGATTAAAAGAAAAGTTATCCCCACTGCGTATGACTCTAGCTCTCCTACCTACTTCTTGGGGCTCCCACATGTATGGATCTACTCCACCATAGCTGAATGACTCATATCGCTCCTGAGATCCAGAATCAGTTCTGTCATCTCCTTCTTGTTTCAGAAACTTCTTCTTCGCTCTCTTCGCCTTCTGGACTAGATCTGAAAAAGACAGACCCACATATCAAACAGTAGGCAGTTAGGCACCCAATATTTGTCATGTGAAACCAGCATGGAAGACTTTTATCTTCCAGCACAAATCTTTTTCCTTCACGACAAGTCAACATGTTCTGCTTAGAACCAGGGCGTGGTTCAGAGTCAGAGATGACATGAAGTGTTCCTCATTATCTGTCAAAGTAGCGCTGAGGTCCTAATGACAAACCAGTAGTTTTAAGCACTCCATTCAGAGACATCACTGTAAAACAGTAAACTGTATTAAACTACAGGACCGCATGCCACAGCACAATGGGACATCATATACGTACTCTCTCTTAATTCCCAATGATTTTCTTTGGATTTAAAGGTGTTCAACACTTCCTTTGTACTTCTGCACAAAGTACAAGCTAAGAATTTCAGTATGCTTGTGCAAATTTAATGCTTTTGAAATTAATTTCAAAAGTATTAAACAGATCACTGCATTATCTCTTGCAAACGCCAGTGAGAGGAAGGCAGTCTCCTGGGCCCAAAGAAAGGCTGGGAACTTGAAACTTGAGCATTTTTATTGCCCTTGCATCTATGTTCTTCTCTGGATGTTACCAGAAGTTGAGGGCACTAGTTTTCTTGGTGAACACATTCAATATCTCCTAGAAGTAGTTCTTTTATACATCAAAGTTTCTGAAAAGCTGCTGGAAACCATGAGTTAGCAAATCCCTTGGGATTTCCTATTTAATATCCAAAACACTACAGCTTCCACCTTGACTTTGCTGGAGTCTGTCCCCAGAGCTTCAGCCGCTAGAGCTCTGCCAGCAAGCCCCTCACGCACGCACTGTACTTGCTAGCAGTTTTTCAGTTAGCTGAAGTAACAACGCTTCCCAAGGTGATACTAAGTGGTATCAAACACTTTTCTCAACAAAGCTATGTCTACCAGGCTGGCAATGGCTTTGCTAGCATTGTAACATCAGCTAAGGAATAGGATTTCTCCTCCCACCTTCTCCCCCTCCCAAGCTACTCTCAGGCCAACATAGCAATTGCCAGCTAGATACTACAGTTTCTTAGGTGAGTTTTACACTATCTAAATAGAAAATGTATCTGCAGTAGGGACATTGAAAGTTTACATACTCAAAAAGAAGTAGGGATTTCTCATGGCTTCACCACAGCCACAAAAAGTTTTCAAGCAAACTTCATAATCTTGTTCATAATAAGGTCAAACGTAAGCACCTCAATACGACTCAAGTGAAGTACTAGAAACGATTAGAATTCGTAAGTCCACAATTAGGATAGTCAGACTTCAGCACAAAGTCGTGTAACCTCGTGGTCCCTTTTTTAATAGGATAGATAACTCTGCTGGCCTTCCTTCTAGAAGGGACTTCACTGGATAGATCCTGATGTGAATAACAACGACAGAGTATGCAGGCAAAACCAGCATCTTTTATGCAAGAACACATACGAAAGAGCCTGAGAAGTCACAGTACACTATTTTAGATTAAAAGAACACTACAGAGAGAACACACACACAAAAAATTGCAGGTGTTTTGTATTCAATAAAAGAAGCATTTGGGAAATCTTGTAAAGTTACTGTTTTCTTTCTTCTTATCGCAATGAAAACCATATTGTTGTTCTGGTTTAAACACTCCACTGAAGCTTTTGTGATTTGCCTGTTACAGCACCGTGCCTGTGATGAGAACACGACTGCAGTACTTACTGACCAGTCTACCTTCACTGTCCCAGAAGAGGACAGTGCTAAAAGCCAAGTAGCAGCCAGACTGATGGAAAGCAACTTAAAGACTCATGAAATACTCGGTTGTGCTACCCTTATGATAGGTTTGTCAAAAACAAACTTCACTCAGAAAACAGACTTTTGGAGTAATGACCATTGATCTCCTAGAGAGGGGAAAAAAAAAAAAAAAAAGAGCAAAACCAGAAAGACTTTTATATGGAACACACAGAACTTCCACCAAATTTTGTACAGTTTTCCCTCCATGTAAAATGGAGCTATGTACACTGGGGGGGGTGGGGGTATTTTAGTTAACGAGAATCCAAAGGGATTTTCCAAAAACCAGTAAAAGCCAGTAAACCATAGCAAAACTCTGGGACACTCCCTGCATCTACTGCCAGCTCCACCACCCGCATTCTTTTCCACCTTTTCCCACCACCAACCGCCCTTAACTGTACGCTTAACTGCTACTAGAGTTTTAGCTACTGTCAAAACACATTCATGAACCGGTGCCTGGCAAGTACCAGAGACTCCCCATGTTCTGCAAGGTCTTTGACTAATGCTTGGGAATTCACCTGCATTACAGTACAAATTGGAGAGTTCTCTTATAAAAAGAAAACCAACAAACAAGCAAACGGACAAGCCAATAATAAAAGCCACGCGTTAAGTCAGGTACTTGAAGAGTGAGGCCTTTCAAGTGCCTACATGCAACGAGTATGTTCTAAAACGCCAGGAGAAGTGGTGCGTCGGGAGTAACGCAACAAATTACGCCTCGGCCCGAGTCCACTTGCACAAAAACGCAACCCCGCACCTCGCTCGTAACGCGCCCCAGTGGACATCTCAGCACGGCTGCGCACTTGGAGAGCGCTCGCAGCGCGGCGGCTTCAGCCGCGGGCAGCGCCGCGCCGCGCGAAGCACCGACGGCGCCGCCGCGCCCCTTACTTCTGAGCTGCCCTCGGACGTCTCCGTCCTCGCCCGCGTGCTCCTCCTCGTAGTGCGACTGGAGCTGCCGCAGAGACTGCAGGTCCTTCCGGCAGAGGGGGCACAGGAAGCCTTCTCGCACCTCCCCCGGGTCCCCGAAGGGCGGCGGGCAGCCGGACGCCATCGCGCTCGCTCGGCGGCGGCTCGCGGCGGGGCTCAGCGGGCGCGGGGCAGCCCCGCGCTGC
>VXAL01004689.1:149079-210189 GCA_013399475.1 Chauna torquata | reverse complement strand
GAGGCCGCCGGCGGTGCGGGGCAGAGCCCCGGCAGCGGGCGCCGGCCCGAGCGCCTCGGGGAGCGTCGCCCCGCAAAGCCGGTTGCGGTCGCGCGGAGCGGGGGTAAACCGCTCCCGCGGGGTGCCCGGGCGGGGAAGCCCGACCCGGCAGCGTTCACGGGCGCCTGGTAGAGGGCAGACGAGGGCAGGAGGGGCCCACCCCCTCGCCCCGGGCCTTCCGCGCTTGAACGCGCGGATCGGAGAGCTGCAGGGAGCGGTGCCGCCTCCCCGTCACGCTGGAGTTCAGGTGCGTGGGCTCCGGTCGGCCGTGCCGAGGGGGCCGGCCCGTAACGCCTGCCCGTTCGCCAGCTGCCGGTCGCTTCGCGCTTGGCGCCCTTGTTCCTGGGCGCGCCAGGAGGAGGACCGGCCGTGCTGGCCCCACAGGCCCCGTCTTCGCTTTCTCGGCCCGCCACGTTATTAACAAGAAAGCGTTCAGAAAGCGTGAGCCGTGGCGCTGGGCGAGGTGCTTCCCAGAGCCGGAAATGGAGTCCGGGAGTCCCACTGCCGCCTTCCTTTGCCGCCCGACGAGACATGTGAATCAATGGCAAAGGCGTCTCAGTGCCCCCTTGTGATGCTGGTTTCTGTTGAATCTCATCTGGCAGGAGTCTGCTGTTCTCTGGTGTGCGGCGGGAGTAATAGTGTGTAACCGTACTTCTGCTTCACCTGTTAAACTGACGGGTTTGGAGGCAGAGATTTTCTTATGCGACAAAGCTCATTACCCGTGAGTCCTGCCTGTCCGTTTAAGGTGGGTTGTCACTGCTAATGTCCCACAGTCTCACGCTCAAACTTCGGCTGTTTAAAGCATTCTCAGCAAGGGTTGTAGAGGGGGGTGTATTTTCCAAGGCATAAGTTACAACTAGATGCCCAACTCCTAAGCCCTTCATATCCAAGCTAAAGGATATCCTAAAGGTGGTTCCAGAAGGGATAAGTGATTCACCCGCAAACTGGTTGAGTAGCTCTTTTAAATGTTTGTCACATTCCTGCAATCTGGTCTTTGTGGGCTGACTATTACATGACCACTTGCAGCACCTTCTCACATTACCTATGAATTTGACCTGTTTTGTGTTTATAATTCCACCATACAGCAAAAGCGTAATGGGAGATCAAAGTCTTAAAACTCAACTGATCGAACCACAAGAGTAATTGAAAGATATAAATAGCCAAACTTGCTGAATTTTTACGTATGTGGTTTCCTGTTAAGAACCTTTATGTTCCGCTTCTCAAAACCATGCAGTCTTGATTCAGTTATGAACAGAGAAACAGGCAACTGTGCAAATAATGTAAAAGCCTAGTTACAGTCACGTTCCTATTCAGCATGCAAAACAGACGCAATTTCTCTTTGATTTTAAAAGCTGAGGAGAGATCTTACTGTGCTTAAAAGCTGCCCTGGTCAGGTATATGGTTGCTTTTGTTTGTTTGTTTGTTTTAAAGTTTAGGGGCTTTATTAACCCCAAGGTCTTAAGACCCTGAAAATACCTGCTCCTGTTACTTTGTGCCCTTTGTCCGGGCCTCTCTTGAGGCCAGGGATTTATAACTCACGGAGCCAGTGAAGGAATCCTCCAGCACTACACATGTCTCTGGGGAGCTGGTGAGAGCCAGTGAGCTCTGGAAGGGCTATGAGATCTGTGCTTGGATGGGAGGAAATGAGAAGGGTGATAGTGGAAATAAGTTAAAAAGTCAAGAGTAGGTGCCGGACTTTTGACGGTCTGTCTATAGGCACGTCAGTTTTCTTGCTCCTGTTGTGTGTGTTTTGTTCATTTAATCAGAAGTGTGGCTCTCTAATGTGGGTGTAAGGAAGGGGCAAGAAAAGGAGTAGGGGGAGAATGGAAGAAGTGGCTGTCGCTAGATGGCACAACAAGCAAGGCTGAGAGCTGCGAGGACCTGGTGGGTGCCTTTGTAATGGATTTTACAGCACATAGGGCTGCTTAGCCGTTTGGTTTTTTTTCTCTTGCAGCGCGCAGGACAGTCCTGCATGTGAGCTGTGAGGCCCTGATGACCCTGGCAGCTTGGCCCTCTCCTGTTCTGTCATTCAGAAGTAGTAGGAGTCAGGTGTAAGGAACAGGGAGACTGTAGTGAACAGCAAGCTCTTTCCTTAAATCTGCTTTTCTCTGTACCTTTGGTAACTGCTCATTTTTAGCAGAATGGTTTTAAAAGCCCATTAAAGTGGTAAATGCAGTGATTAAAGTCTAATAGCCTGATGTTGGACTCAAACAGTACGGTGAGAAGGACTGGCTACAGTGGGTTGTGATGAGGATGATAACACACTGGGATGTGCCCTACAAATCAAACTTTTCACTGAATCTTTAGTTAATTGTGTTCTTTTGCATGTTCTGCCTTTGACTACAGACTATGACAGAGCATTTCACCAAATGAATCTTTCTGAATTACAGATGAAACACCACATTGTGTCAATCATTCTTGAAAAGAGAAATTTCATTCAGCATTTTGAAACAAAAATGCCATTTGTTTGCATATTTCTGAATATAAATGGTCTTTAGCAGTTTCTGAGGAACTCACTCCCCATTAAGTGATTGCAGCTGTCTAATATGATTTGGATCTTTATCAGAGTATGAGACCCTTATAGAGGAACTCTCATAGGGTGTCTCTCACAGAGAGTTATAGAAGCAATAGATAAAGTTAGCATGCCAGATGTAGTGATATGTTGAATGATGTCCATTCCCAAAGCAAAATTTGGGCTTCTGTATCCCTCCTAAAGTGATGGAGAATAATCTAGGTTTGTGCTGGTGAAAATGAGAATAAACTTTAGCTGCTTGTCACTTTCTCAGACTCATAACACGTTCCCACACAGTGTTAACAGAATGAAAAAATCCAGGTCAGCCTAAAGCAATCCAGTTTACACTACTAAAAAAAAATTAAAACAAAAGTTTATTTGTGCTCATCCAGCTAGTTGCAATAGGAGGAGATGATGATGGGAAACAGTGATCTGAAAGGTATCTGGGGACAAATGAAACCTTACCGAAATGCTGCAGATGCTTTAGGGGACTGAATCTGAATCGGTCATGGCTTACCATTGTGAACCAATGTAAAAGAGCAATGACACAGGAACAGAATGTGTTCCAAAGATGCTCACGGAGCAGTCAGCCACAAGTGCTCCCTCATTCCTGCCACTGGAATGTAAAAACTCAGCCTGCAAAACCCCACTGCCATTATGTACCTCCTCCTCCTCTGCCACAGTCAAAGTCCGTTGCAAACACTGAGTAATTAGGTTGAAAAACGTTTGCAAGCTGTTGTAATACCTGAAGCAGTGAATTTTAGGACCTGGTCTGGTGCTAACTTGGTCATTGCTACTAATGTCCAAGAGGAGAGACTTTAGTGGGGATACAACTGAGAAGATGGAAACTGTCAGCACTGTAGCCATAGTGCAGACCTGTCAGAAATGTGTTCCAGTTAGGTTCATATATATTCTTCGACTTCTTGTAGTAACCTCAGTGGCATTTTGGATGTAAAATAGTGGAAACTGATCCCAGCACAAGAGAGGTAGATGTAGACTAGAAGTAATGCTTGATAACGCCTGGCTGCTTCTCAAGGAATGTAATGGAACATTTTTGCACAAATATGGCTTACTCACTGAAAAAAAGTTTGAAATATCTGAAAATTAACAATGTTGAGTTCAATATAGATTTTGGGGTGGAAGCAGAGTGGAAAAGCAGAATGCTCTTCCTAAGTGTTCCCTAAACTAAACAATTTCTTCATCTAAATGGATGCTGTGTTTTGAAATTGGCCTAAGTTCAATTTTGTAATTTCATGATATATTTTTTTTAAATTAATTTTAAACCTCCTAAAATTGAAATGGGTAGTACAAATTTTTTTCCAGTGATGATGATGATCTTCGATTTTCATTTATATGAGAAAACAGGTTTTTTGTTTGTTTTTGATTACGTGGATCCAAACCAACATTTTCTGTAGTTTTTGTTCAGAGTACTAAAAATAAATGCATGTCTCTATTACTTTTAATGAAACTCATATATCCAATATACTCAATCTGCTTATAGTAAACATTTTGATATAAAGCAAATTTGTTTAATTAATCTGCATAGAAAAGATAGAAACTACATTTCTATGCCAAAACTATGATTTTCCTGTGTTTGCAGACGCATCAATCAAAACTGACAGCATGATGATTTGTGAGAGCTGCAGCTGACAACTTGTTGAGCCCCATTTGTCTGGTTTGCCTATTAACTGCTTCAGTACCAGCAGGGCAGCCATCTACACAGATTTATCTGCTCCCTTAACACAGCAGAAGAATCTGGCATATTGGTCCTGGGTGTTGTGGATTGGCACCACTGTACACCACATTGTCTAGATTATGTTCAGGATTCATTTCAGATTTCAAGCAGACCTATATTTGCGTGCCTCTCGTCTTCTGTTTCCCCTATAAGGTTGTTTGTACAACAGCCAATTCCCATCTTAGCAGCATGTCTAAAATCAATAAGCAGAATACCCTCTAGCTACCGCCTTGTTGTTTCACAGAAGGAGGAGGCTGCTTGACAGTGAATGATTTGTGGTTCTTTTCCAGAGCTGTTGTTGCTGTCGTCTTCAACACAACCTGCTTGTTCAAAGAGGTTCTCCTAATGGTGTACTTGCTTTATGTCTTGCTTTGGCTCTGAGAACCTCTCATAAAGTCTGATTGTACTTTTAATTTGTCTTGGCTTTTCTCTTTCCTCCTTCTCTTCCTCCTCCTCTCTTTTTACAATAGCTTCTTCAGGCACCCCACACATCAGGATCGGTTTCAGAATCAGGAGGGAACTGATGCTGGAAACACATGCTTCTCTGTGAAGATTAGTTAAAACAACAATCATATTTCAGGCATGCTCTTCAAAGCAGGTCACTTTCCCTTGTTTTCCCACTCAAAATCTCACATTTTCTGTGTCCCTGTCTGCTACTAAAGTGTCTAAACTGAATCATACTCTCTTGCATTCAGGTAGGATATCCATTACAGACAGCAGATGGCAATAAACTAACTTCCTCCGATGCAGCAAATTGGACCTGGTGTACCTGCATCCCATTTTGTAAGACTATTTGCGTGTTTTCCAGATTTTCCCTCTTTCCAATTCATGTGAACATGAGAAGGCACCGTGTTGTGTTGGCTGTGAGTAGAAGAGGAAGGCGTCGCCTGAGTCCCTGACCGCCTCCTGTGCCAGGGCATCTGTGCGGTGCTTTCTTGTCTGGCTCTCTGGCTGTCAGCTCCAACCACAGCAGCTGAAATGAACTCAGGAGCTGTCTTTGCCTTTTGGCTAGAGTCAATCCATTAGATTAGTATCTGACACGCTCCGTCTCTATCAGGGGCCTGTATCACGCTCCAGCATGCCAATGTAATCTGTGATCTGGTAAGGTTTTGTTTCTCATTTGACCTCCCTCAGCCTTCATCTCACGTAGGCAGACAGAGTGAGTTGGCACATGACTGACAAACATCCTTTTCTTGGTTTCCTTCTTAGGACTTCTAAGCTACAGTGGTTTCATCAAGGAAAACAAACCACAAATATCTTCACACAGCTCTGAGAGTAATCTCAAGGCTGGCAGATAACTCGGTGTTCTCAAGGAATTTCCCCATCTGTCTTTATCAGAGGTCTCTGTTCACCCTGAGTCCTTCCTCATTACCCTGTAGGAGTGGGGAGTTCACGCTGTTCTTGTTGGGAGGGAAATGAGACTTCTGCATACTAGTGAGTGTAGTCCACATACCCATTTCCTGAAAACAAGGATTTCCCCCTCTGCATCTTTTTTGTCACATCTCTGTTCAACAAGACTCACCCCTTCTGCTCTGCTTCTCCTCCACTTGACTGCTTTTGATCGTTGGTTTTATTCATAGCAGTGTCCTGACAGATGCTTTAAAATTGCAGTTGGCCATTTAATGTTAACTGAGTTACCAGGCAAGCAGTGACTCTGCTTCAGCTGTGGTGGTGATGTTTCTAAACTTTCTCCAACTGAGAGTCATTAAAAGCAGCAGTAAAGGGGTTTGTTTAGCCATATGTCCCTTGGAAGCACTCAGCACGTGCTAACTAGAGTGGTTTAGCAAAGAGGTCAAGGCTGATACATGAGTGGGAGTGGGCACAGAGCAGCAGTGGCGAGAGCAGTTGAAAATAATTGCAGGAAATGTTAATTATACAGCTTGTTCACTTCAACTTTCTCCTCCCTTTGAAAACAAAGCTCATTTTGAAGACATTTGTACAAGTTGCTCTTTAGGAATCAAACTCCCTTATGTCTTAATAACCAGCAACATGCCAGAAATGTGAAACCAGTGTAGAATAAACAAAGAACTCATCTATGCAGCATTGTTTTTATCCCAGTTAGATCTGGAAATAAGAATTTGTGTGCCTGAGGTGCCAGAGTAGGGCCAGTGCACAGCTTTGCTTTGGGGACTTAATCCAGATTCTGCAGAGGACAGGGGAGATTTTTCCACTGACTCCTCTGATCTTCGGACCGAGCCTGTTACTGACTTGCTGTTCCCCAAGGGCCACAGACTGGCTCACAGGCAGACGGTGCGCTCAGGGGGCTTTGCGCTTGGAGAACCTGTTCTGCAGTTACCAAAACGCATACACGCATTCAGGCATGTGCCTGGACAAAGCTAGGAACGTGTAGATGCTTGCATAGATATTAAATTCTAATAAAAAGTGACAGTGAGGGGAAGGTATACAAGAAAAATAAGGTTATATGAAATGTGCAATTAGCAAATTCTTACTTTATAAATAAGTAGTATATATCTGTGTAGTTTATGTTGCTAAGAGATTGCACTGTATTTGCCATTCAAAGAAGCAAAGCATTATAGTATGGAATCTGGTTCTTTTCTGGTTAGTCAAGCCAAAAAGCTTTTACGGTGTAGGTAAATCTGACAGATATTTAACTGTAGAACTTGTGCTTATGTGCATTTCTTAGTCACAAAACTGCCAAATCGGAATTCTATTTTTGTTCTGTCTACTGCTAGTATGGTGCATGGAGTATGTATCTCACGTAATGACATCTTTCTAAAACAGTAGAAACCTTGAGCAAAACACAAAAGATTTCTGTATTTGCAGCCTATGATATGAACACTGCAAGCCCATGTAGAAGTATTTTAATTTCATGTAAATTATTGTTTGTACAATTCTAAGGATTTTTCTGTATGTGTGTGCAAACATAGTAATCAATCACATCCAGTAAAGCTCAGCTACAGCAAAGACAGTTAGCAAGCATACAGCACAAGACTGGTGAAATTATTTTTTTCCTCTTTAGTGACTTGCATGTTTGCATGTCTTGCCATATAACTGTGTTGCGCAAGATTGTGGAATTCAGAAGGTTTGAGCAGTGTATATCAGTCTTCCTTTGTTTAAAATGAGTCTGCCTCAAACTTCAGCCACTGTTTGCTTGCCGAGATCGGTCTCAGACGATTGAAGTTCCCATGAGCTAGGTGACAGTGTTGCTGTGGGTTCAGCCCAGATGCATGTTCTTGTGTGTCATACAGGCAGAAGATTTTAAAAGGGAATATATCTCTATGCAAATCATCCTTTCACTTCAGTAGCAAACCAGTTTTACATATAAACTTGGGCTGACCAGCATGCAAGAACTTTCCACCTAGAAAAGTATCCCCTGGTGTTCATTTATTTATTTTTATTTAGCTTGGGTTGGTTTCAAGTTTTTCACTCTATTACAGTATGTTTGCACCACCAATAAGGACACCCAGAGTTTACTATTGATGTTTATTGAATCATTCATATCACATAAATACTTTTGGGAATCTGACCACAGAAAGGAAAAGCATTCCTCTGAGAGGGGAGAAATCAGAAATCCTTATCAGAAGAAAAGGATTATCTGTTTGTTTCAATTTTAAATGTCTAAGGAGAAGGCATGATTTCAAGGGGAATGACTGAAATTTGGCACACCAGGGTGGGAGTTCTAGTATGGGGTGTATGCAGCCAAGTTCACAGCTTGGGGCTGAGTTGCTCTGGGATGTATTAACCCTTTGCATTATGCAGCCTCCTAGGTGAAATGATTTTTTGTGCAGTTCAAAGTCAAAGTATGAAGCCAGTCATCTTGCAGTTGGAACAGTCCTTATCTCTGTTCAGTGCTTACTGTCTGGACAGACTGTAGTGCGCAAGGTCTCATTAATGTATCATTTAGAATTGAAAACTTACTCGGTTTCATTTTGAAATTGTTTGCATATGTTATTTTTTTTCCTCCCAATTCATGTACTGATTTCACTGACATGAGAGGAAACTGTAAAATTATTTGTCTTTAGTAGCATCAGAACAGATATGAAAGATCCTGTGTTAGTCCATACACAGCAGGATATTCAGGGGTCTGGGCCCATAAGGAACTGAGCACTCTTAACTTCATAAAGTGAGGGAGTTGCAGACTCTCAGTACTTGCCTGGGCCATTCAGCTGAGTGCTTCAGTTGCTTTACTTTAAGTGTGTGACAGAGCCATTAGCTTAAATGGGGACACTCACTCACTGAAAGATAGGTGCAGAGGTCAGCAGCGGAAAGCCAAAAGGGACTGAACAGAATTTTTTGTGTTCTGGCAGTTTACTTCACCAAATACAAATGATACACAATTACTTTCTCATTTCTCTGTTTCACTCTCCCATGCTGATCTCCTTCCTGGGTGCTGACGTTTTTCTTCTATCCTGTCTTTGCTAAAGTTTGCTGCTAAATCAAGCAACAAGCTGCCTTTGTTGCAGGTGGACGACTCCTGAAGGTCACAGGGACTGTCAGAATCCCAGTGCCTTTTTCCAGGGTGCTGGCGTTTCTCCCCATCTTGGTCACTTAGGTCTAGCTCACCGTTCCAGCCTCTCTTGCTAGGATGCTGATGTTTAAGCATCAGATACCCTCTGCCTGGATGCTCTCTTTTGGGTAACTCATTCAAGTAAGTTAGCTGTGCACTAGAGATGTCAGCATACTGGTCCCACAATGACCTTCTGCCAGGATGCTGTCGCTTTTTCAGCTCCAGATAGCTGGCAAGGTCATCTTCTACCTCCCTTTTCCCTGGATGCTGCCTCTTCTGAATGTCTCCATAAGATGCTTCTTCCTCAACATCTCTTTTTCCAGGATGCTGTCTCTTCTCTAGGTCACTTACGTATCTTCTTCCAGGGTGTTGTCTTTTGGAAAACCATTCTGGCAGAGGGGCATTTAATTCTGTCCAAGGAGAAGAATAATGTTAATGAACCCCCATAATCCTCAGTAAAGAAGATGAAATGTGAACTTGTGGAGTTCTGCAGTGCAGGATCATAATCTGATGCTCATTATACCCATTTAATTGCACTGTTAACTGTGTGGTCTTGAATTCCATCACTCTGGATGGCCTCTGTCAAAACAATTCTGGCACATTTTTACCAAGGGTGGATTGACATATTAGGAACTAGCTGCAAACCAAGTGGGAAGACATGCAATGACAAAGCCTAGTGTTTGTTTAGTGTTGCTTCCCAGAAGCGAGTCAGATTCAGGTAGAGGGAGGTGAATAAAGATGCTGGGCAGCTGGAAGAAATCGGCTGCAGTAACTGGGTACAGGGGAGGAGCTGGAGCATGAGAGCATGGAATAGGGAAAGGGTAGCGTTGAGACACAGGTAGAAGCAGGGATGTGGACATTGGAGTGCCAGCTCAATGTTTCCGACAGCCATAACTCTATTAGTATCTCTTACTTATTCTTAAGCTCCGCTTAATATTTCAGGTGTTAGACTGACATGACCAACTCTCAGCATTCACATGAAGAGGGAGGAAGTCTCTTTCTATGGGCCCTTGGGGCCAGCTCCTCTTCCCACTCTGCAGGGGCTCTGTGCTCCTTGTTGGTGGCAGGCCCCTGTGGCTGCTACTTGCAGTCCCCCAGTCTGATTTGCTTACAGTGCTGCGACCTGTGGGAGCAGAGCATCTGCATGCCGTCCGGGGGCGCTGACGTTAGGGCAGCATCTGTGTTCCCGGCCATGGAAAAGCCCACCTCCACCGGGATGTGGAAGCCAGAAGGTTGAGGTAGGAGGTGAATGGGAGCACTCCCACCCCCAGCTAACATTAGGTACAGGGTCTAAAACTGGGCAATGTCCTCCATGTGTCCTCTTGGAGCTTCCCTAGGGAAGTACTTGCCAGACGGGCAGATGTTCTGTGACAGGCCTTTTTTTTATGCAGCTGCTTACTCAGTGATGGTGTGGCATTGCCTAAGCTAAGAGATATTAGAGAATAAATCGCCTTTTGAGAACTATGTCAGTGTATTACAGCAGATGGTCTATCCTTCCCCTTCTCTTAGAGTAATAGATATATACATTAGAACCTGGGAAATAAATACACTGGATCTAATAGTGTCAGCGAAGAAATAAACCAACATCACCACAGGGATCTCCCCAGTATTACATGTACCTTTATTCATCTCTTCTTTCTTTTCAGCTTTCTTGAGGACAGACTGAAGGATGAGGCTTTCAGATCTCTGCAGGATGTCATCCAGGGGACTTCTTCCCATGTTCTCACTTGCTTCTGGAAGGGGCTGCCCCCCATTGAGGCAAACGCCAGACAAGGTCAGGCAGAGGAGTAGCAGTGGCAGCTGGATAGATAGCATTGTGAGACAGGAGTTCCTGCAGCTTCCATGGGAGAGAGAACAGCAGGGGAGAAGGATGGAGCAAAATAAATATAGCAATAGTAGCCGTATTTCTAGACACTGAAAAAGAAATGTGGCACTGCTGTAGGGATTGAAGTCTCTTATGAAGGTCCCTCCTGATTTCTGTTACAGACCTCTCAGTTTACTTTATATTCTTCAGAGAATCTGTAAATTCTTCATAATTGAAACCAGGTACTTGTTCATTTTTTCTGGCAGTATGAATATGAGCATTATGAACACCTAACTTCATGATATACAGATGATTTGGAAAGCCCCTGATTTTGCATTGCCTTTTGCCAAGAGGCAAAAATAATTTCCGTCTGTATTAACTGTTGCCCTACATGAGGTACACACACATATACCTGTGCTAACAGCCTCCACCAGGCGATTCTTTTTGTGAAAGGTTCATTTTAAAAAAACATTGTGATTTACAACACTTCAATTCCACCTTCAGTTAAAGCCCAACTTTAATAGTCTATTAAATTTTAAATATCTATTTCTATACATTTAAGGTAGCTGTGTGTCTGTGTGTGTGTCCATATAAGAGGACAGCTATGCTGTGTTAGTTAAGGAGATTTCTTGCATTGTGAAAGCACCTCACATCTTTTTCAGAGACAAATAATAATAGTCATATTCTCTGTTACCACTTGTCCAGATAACAAGTGTTTTTTCTATTTCTGCCAGCTAACACTGGAATTCCTAAGGCACTTACTGCTGATTTATTTTCCAGTAAGTGGAATTCCTTCAACAGAATGGAATATGTCTTAATATTACTATAGCGGTCGTTTAGCTTAATTATATCCTCAGAACATAAAAGAAATGCACAATGTTAGGAAGTTCTATGCGTTTTTAAAATAGACAACAAGTATAGTACCTCTCTTATTGGCAGGTTTCCATCACCTCTGATAAAGTCCTTGGATAACAGCCCTAAGGATATCGCATAGGCTATTTGGCTTAGAGCAGTCTTTAGAAGGAAAGTTAGAATCAGCTAAAAAGGAAATGATTTGATAAATTACCTGGTTTGTAGTTTCAGATTTTTGCCAGATGCATCTGCCAAGAGATTGTTCAGTCCTTTAAAGCTGTTTGCACTTCTGAGCTTCAAAGTTGCCCTTTTTCTGCTGCAGACACATGCAATATCCAATAGAACTGTTGCTAAGTTCTCTTTGGATGGCTTGTGTCTCCGTACTTATACTGTACTGCCTCTGGACCCTTTATGCAAATAGCTGTGAGGTAATGTAGGTGATGTGTTGTTTTCTTTCTTCCTTTTTTTTTTTTTATTGATGTGAGAGATTTGCATTTTGAATGCACTTTAAAACTCTAATAGTTATTTGCTGACCTCCTTATATCCTCACTGGACTCCCAGAACTTGCTGTTTTTCCATTTTCCAAAGAGATTGTGTTGAATTATATGTAAACCAGCATAGAAAAAAGGAATGTTTTTTTTCTGCTTAATAGAAGGAAGCTTGTGTATCTTCTGTTAAGCAAGCACTGTGGAGTAAGTGCAAAGAGAGAGGTAATTTATCAAGCTAAGGAAGAAAATTTTAAAAAATGTAATGGATTATATTTAAATAAGTTTGTACAATGGGTTCTTATTCTGAATGATACTAAACAGTTTCTGTCTTAGAATTTCCTATTTTTTTGGCATAGACTTCCATAAACAGTGTACTAGAATACAGGGTGCGTAGCATTAGATATTAAAACATAGTTATATTGTGGCTTTGTGCTTCAAAAAGCATTATACTATTGTAACTAGAAGACTCCCTCTAAAACCTTTCTAAGATGTTCTTCCACACAGTACTACTAAAAATAGATCATGCAGGAGGTACAGATAAAGGACTAGTGATTCTTTGGTAATCTCAGTGATCCTGATGACAGTACTTAGGACTAAAGTGGAAGTATTGCTCTCAGTATTGAAGCAATGCAGGCTTCAGCTCGCTTGTTGTTACTGCATGGAAGGTTTCAGCCAAGAGAAGTGAATGTTTTTCTGCTTCCCCTTTGCTAACATCATCACAAACACAGAACCGCCTTTGTATGTCCTTCTCATCACTGCCATCAAAGTGTCTAAGTTAAAATTTGTCTTCAGCAGTAAGTAGCGACAAAACCCAACAATCCCTCACCATTGCTTGAGAACACCTTCCTTGGTAGGACACTGGCATTTTAGTAGCTCTCTAGGGTGCTCTGTCACAGCCTGAGACAGAAGGCATTTTTGCAGTACTCTTAAGAGCACTGCACTTATAAGTGGATCAGGTATGCTTACAGGTAATGTGGGTCCTCATGTGGCCTGTAAGATTGTCTCTGCTGCTATTCCAGTTAATTTTAAGTTGACTCTTGCTGGCTTGTGGAGCAAATTAATGCAGGGCGTCTTCTGTGATTCATAAAGAAGGGGTGAAAATCTCCATAGTGAGAACTTTCCTTCCCTTGGCCCTGGATTCATAGCTCTTGCACCATTTCTGCTATGTTTTGGGCAACAAATGCTGGGCATAGGTGAAGAAAGGCAGCGTTTTGCATCTGAACAGATAGTGGAAATACCCCATAAAATTAAAAAGAGGTGAAATTGGTTGTTCTCTTTTCAAAGTGATTTATTACCCGTCTGAATTTAACAGAAAATTCTGTGATGACCCACTGTGGGTCTTCTTACAGAGCTTTTTTCCCCACCCATTCAACTTTATGTGACCTCAGCCTTCTTCCATGAGAATGTCATCTCTCAAATTTTGTCTTAATATCTCAGGAAGAATGTATCAGAAATAGTATATAGATGTGCTTTTTGATATTAATTACCATGATGTAATTTGAGAATCATGGATGTCAGTGCACTAGTTCCAGATTTGCACTGGGGTTAGAGATTGGGGCTCACAGCATTTTAACTGTATTTGTAACAATTATATTGAAAATGGAATGTATTTTCCTTCTTGTTTAGATTTCTATGAGAGCTTGAGACATCATGCACCCTATGCGCAGAATACATCTGTGGCTTTATGAAGATGTTGTCTTTGCCAATCTAAGAACATGTTGATATTGTTTTCCTTGGTGTACATCAGGACCAAAGATCTGCAAGGCAATCAGATTCAGAGATCAGTCCACAACTTACTACAGTTGACCAGTAAACAAGGCAACTGATAGTCCCTAATCCAAGGCAAAGATCCCTATAAAGACAGTTCCTATGTGTTTTTAGTTTTAAGCAGTGCACTAGGGCTTTCCAGGAATCTAAAGAATACTGGAAAGTACTTTAAATATCTTCATTAATGCCAGAGTTGCACATTTAACAAGCCAATAGCTGTCTCTGTCTTAGCCCCCAATTTGTCCTAACAAAATGCCTAATCCAGAGCCTACTGAAATCGGGCAGATTTTTCCTTTAATTTTACTAGGGCTAGCCTTAGAATTTGTCTCTCTCTGATTTGAAATGATCCACGTATTGAATTTTAAAAAATCCTCTCGCCCTTTGAAGCATGTCTCTTGAAAAAGATAGATGGGAAAAAGAGAAGTTTGAATAGCTGAAACACTTTCATATATACCAAGTCATATAAGCAAATTAACTCAAGGAACGGCTAAGAATTTGATATTAAAAATAGCCTCTCAGATGTATATATTTCATCTTAGCACTGAGTGAATGATTCAGATTTCACTTGTGGTACAGCAGTTGACATATTGAATTTCTCGGCTACCAAGAAATGATAGAAGAGCTAAGACTTATGCTTTGGAAATTTATAAGACTGCAGTTTAATAAATCTTCATTTGACACACATCTCCAGTGTGAAAATCCTCGCAATGTCTAAGTGTGAGCTGGAAATAATTCTTAGCATGCAGTTCTCCCTCCAGTCTGAAATCAATCCGGACAGCGTAGAAGGCTTGCATATGTAGCTCCAGCTTAGATACAGCCGGAACTGCTTCTTGCAGAAGCCTTTTACTGAGTCTCTTAATACACATGCAGCAATGGCCTAATGCACAGGACTGCGCAGTCACTGCCCAGTCTGCCACCTAACCATTGGTTGCTTTCTGTGTGAGACTCTCCACCCATGGAACACCAAACGGTGTCCCCTGAGTTTCTCTGGACAAGCTGACAGGTCTTGTTCTCCATTACAGTATTTCTAGCATAGTCAAATACTAATGCCATAGATATGGGAACTGCTATTGCATCAGTCACAGTGAGCCTCATAAGGAATTACATTCACTTCACACTAGCTGCTTGGCATTTCCTGCGTGTAATTAAACTCCTTAAGATCTCTTATGGAACCACACCTGAGTTCCTGAATTTAAAAAATGAATTTACTGGGCTATAAATGAAAGTGGGCATTGATAGAATGCAATGGGAACTGCATTTTTAAATATGTCTTTAGAAAAGTGAAACAGAACAGTTAAATTGTTAAGAATTCTGTTGCTAGCTCCCTACAAGTTTTTCTTGATAAGCTGCTGAATTAAAAAATTCTAAATTAAAAAAAAAAAAAAAGCCACGGATGTTTTCATCATGTGTTTGAAGGCTTCAGTAATTTTGAATAGTTTCTTAATCTCACTTTGTTACAGTTTTTTCTTCATTTAATCACATTTTCTGTATTCTTTTTAGCATAAAAGATTTGAAGTAAATTAAGCGTTGTGACTAGTATCTGTCACATAGAGTTTATTCTTGCTGTCTCTTCCCCAAGGCAAGAAGTGTGTGAAGTAAATGGGCTTGTTTTGGCAGGGCTTTTTTAAAATTAGCTTGCATGGATAGCTAGGTTCACACATACCTATGTGTGTGTGAAGAAGCAAGGCCAAAAATTTATCTTGGCCTTGGAGAAAAAGGTGGGCTTTGTAATGATTACTGTTTTCCAGTGGAGTTTATCCTTGAATCTTGGGCCAACCCCTTAATCCCAATGGGAGGTTCTTTTACCTGCAGAGGCCATCAGGCACACGGGAGCAGTCAGGAAGCTCTAGGATCTGAGCAGCCTTAATGCATGTGTTGTGGGCATTGCGTCCTCAACAGCCCTGCTAGGAAGCTGCTCTCAAAATGAAGCTGATTTTTTTTGCAGGCAAGATGTATTTACAAAGCATTTCAGTTTCAAAGAAGCATTTTCTGACAGAAACTTGTTTCTGTGGTACATCCCCAGTCAGCTCTTGCACATAGGATGTTCTTATTAAACTCTCAGCTGCAGCCTTCTCAATCACACAGAGGCGCAGATTTGCAAAACAGGTAATACCTTCCATGCCATAATCTCTGTACTAACGGTTTGACATAACAATACCCCCCTTCCAGACACAGCTAGTGTCACTCTGGTTAAAATGTCCAGCTGTCATCCACATCAACTCAACATTCACAATTTATCAGAGAGGCGTGAGGTGACTCGGTTACTGCATTTATGTCCTTACACATGGAGAAGGTAACAATGGGGTGATTTCTGTCTTTATGCTGGTAAAAGCATAAGCAGAACTAGTACCGGGAAGCTGAGGTTAAACAAAATTAATTGAATTCAGATTCCTTGCTATGATGGTAATTAAACAGGAAGGTAATTTTCCATATGTAGCCTTGGTATTGTTGGGAGATTTAGAAAATAAATTCATTTTCTTTTGTAAGGACAAATATTTTACTAAGACCTCTGAGGTAAACCATTTAGGGAGAGGAAAGTGTTTTCCTCTAAGAATGCAAGAATATTGGTGGCAGTGAACACAGCTGCTGCTCTGTGGGCCAGGATCATCATGGCGTCTCAGCAGCAGATTCTTTACAGCAGTGCTGAGATCAGTGTTTCCCCAGCACATAGCTCTGTGCTGTAGGAACAGAAATACTTTAGGCCAACAAAAATTTTTAGATCTGATTTAAAGTATCTGGGTGAAACTTGGTGAGATTAGATTTAGCTAATGATCCTTTCTGGCCCAAAACTCTCTGAAAACAGGAACCGCCCAGCAATGAACAGCTAAGTTCTAAGGCTGCAATGGAGTTTTCATAATAAGTGTGGTTAGAAACAGCAACATTACAAAGAAGAGTATTGAAATGAGTACAAAGAGTTTTGTAGACCTGCATGCCTGGCTGCAGTGGCAACTTGATTTCAGACTCATGAATGAGGAGCAGGGCATCTCTGAAGAAGGTGTGTTTTATTTTCTTGTTGTTGTTTTTGTCTGGGCAGAATTCTGGACCTCTGCCACCCAGTCAGAACATGAGCAGTAGCTCCAAATTCCCTTCTAGACATCGTAGATGTGTTCCTGGTCACTGGTACAGGTGTGCTACATGGTATAAAAAAGCATGCAAATCGCTCATTCCAGCAGGCAGGTGCTGGGAATTCCCTTTCTCATAGGAATACCCTCTGTGCCAGAATGAACAGGAGTACAATCTGATGCTAGGGCAGAAATCCTACACTATTTCCTGCACTGTTTAGGGATTCCTTTCCCCCAGGAGACAACTCAAAGGGAAGGCTTTCTCAGTTTTTCAGATCCAAAGTCAGGGAATTATACTGCGTGAAATCTGAGTAAGAGTACAAGCCTGTATATTCATTTGGTAACTGTAATTTCATGAAAAAAGTTCCTCTTTCCATTGATGGAAACTGAATGTCAGTAATTATTCAGGGAAGCACTTAAAGAGAAATCAGCCTGTTTTCATTAAAATCTGCTTCTTGACACCTTTTGAGCTGAGGACTCCCTTTAGAGAACACAGGGATTAAACCCTGTATTCCAACTACATTCCGATGTAAAGCTTCTCAGTAGATGCAAAACTATATCCACAGTGCAATGGCCAGGACTTCCAGCCAGATTTGGACTGATTTAGGAGGCACAGTGAATTTAGTAGAGCTTTAATGTGTTGTTCAGAGGAAGAAAGTTAAATTTAAGCACCCCAAAGGATCTTTTGTTTCATGAACAATGCCTTTTTCCTATTTCACAGCTGGAAATCTCTGTCTTTTTAATATGCTTTCTTTTTAATATGGTTTGTTGCTTTTTTTTTGGTCAAGATTTTTCTGTTTTGTTTTCTCTGCAAGTGATTTTTCTATTTAAAATATTTCTGGAGGTTTATTTCATAAGTGTTAATGTCCTTTCATCTCACTTGGTGCACAGTTACTCTTGACACTGTGAGTCGAATTCATGGGTAGGAGGGAGAGTTTCTTTTCTGAAACTCCAGAGCCGTACTCTAAGCTGTACTGTGCTATCTGTCACAAACCCACCGACACCCCAGACTTGCCCAGAGTCTGCGTCAGCACAGGGTTTGGCTCCCAGTACGAGTGTATGTCTGTGGTTGCTCTGAGAATTGCACAAAGATGTCCAAGTACCACATTTCACACCTACATACAGCATTGCAGCACCACTGCAATCCTCAGCCCCCTAGTTCAACTGCTGTCTTTTATCACAGGTCCTTCAAGTCCCTTGAGCTTCTGAATCAACTCTACTGATGAAGTTCCTTATTTTATAAACATACTCGAGGAGGCACTAACTTCTGAAAGGGCTTCTAAATAGAGAAGCCAAGAGACAGAAACTCCTTCAAAGCCAGAGCAGATCCTGACGCGCTAGTTGTGAGGTTTGAGGTTTGCGTCCCTCCTCTCTCCAACCTGCTTGTTGGTTGGATTCCTGGCTCTGTTCACTCCCCACATGTGTGCAGGAGCATGTGTCCTCTGCTTGTGCTGAGTACTTGCCCAGCTCAGTGTCAGTGTTCGTAGCAATTAGGTCTTAGCATTAGGTCTGGCACTGGGCACACAGCTGTCCATTGGTCCCTAATAAGATATTGAAGGTGAATAATGAGAAAATCTGCTGCTAACCCAAGTCTGACTTCTATTTTAAATAATATAAATACTCATGTTTTGTGCTGTCAGTCAACTATGACAGCCTGGAGTTAGGCAGAGATACTCTTTGGCAGGGTTTTGCAAAATGTCTATTTGGGACATTTTTACATCTTCCTTTGGACACCTTGCTCTGGTCACAGTCAGAGGTGAAGTACATTAGTCTTCTTTAGTACAGTCATCCCTCCAGAGTTCCTGAATTGTAGAAGTTGCTATGGAAACTGCTCTTCTTTTATTGAACTCTAGGATAAAAAGGTATTGTTGTGTGAAATTAATGTACCAACTACCAGTGCATATGTTACCAGTTTCACTGAGAGGTGCTGAATGTTTAAGGCTTGTCCCAGGTCACACAGCTGTAGTGGCAGAGGCAGGAAGAGAGACCAGAATCCATTCACTTGTTCCAAACACTTAGCATTCCCTTATTAAAGCAGACCTTTTTTTTTAGTACATCATAAGTCACACATCTTTATCATTTAAAATATTGCCTATATGTCATCTGTATGCAAGGCTGAGAGAAATACGTTCAGTGGCTATTTAAAGCACCCCATTAATTTTTATTAAGTACACATTGTCCCTGGGACCGTAGTTTCAAACGTCCTATTTCTTTAAACTGTATCTTCTGGGTTATTTACAGAATTATACTTCTTGCAATGACTGCAAGTCCAGGCTGTTCTGTTCAACCTCCTCTTGTTAACAGTGTGCGAATTAAAAATGACTTGATTGCCAACAGAAATGAGAGGCAAACCAGCTCTTTTGTTTTCTCAGGAAAATCTAAATGTGCAGCTTATTTAGATCACTCCTCCCAGTTTGTTCCTTGAATCGAGCTAATCAGGGAGAAGATGAAGGGGATGGGTGTCATTAACAGGTGGACAACTCTCTGCCTGTGTGATCCTTTTTAAAATGCAGCTTTTCATGCATCAGAATATGTGAATAGTTTGTCCTGCAGGAGGATGTACTGTATTTTTGTGACAGGTATTATTCTTGCTTATCTTCGTCTTGGTTTGTATAACATCAGAATGCCAGAATGGGTATTGCCACAATGATCTTATTATAGTCCCTATCATTAGAGCAAAGGTATACTTGTACAAGGCAGGCAAACTTTCAGGAATACAGACCTTCTTGAGAGCTGGGAAAAGGCATTTGTATCTGAAAGTTTGTCCCACTTCTTGGGAGTAAAAAAGGACTTGTGATCCCCCCAAATGGTCAGCTTTTTCCAACGATAGTAGTCACTATAATAAAAGGTATTATACCTAACCTACAAATCTTGTGTTGAATATTAACTATTTCTGGGGGCAGGGTTCCAAACAAGTTGTAGCTACCTAGTCCTCAAAATTTGTTTGCTAAGTAAATGGGCCTAGATAGTATTCAGTGGATTTAATGACGTGCAAACTAAGTTTTAGAAATGCAGCCCAGCGTAGTCACAGCCAGCATTAGCATAAGTGAGCCCCATTGTGGCGGACGTACACAACTGGATGAACTTCACAATAGTCAACAGCAGAGCATGTCACACCAGCTGATTTTGTTGGAGATTCATCAAAAAACAGAAACAATGAGGATTAATGACACTTTTTCCATGCATTTCAGTACTTGGGAAGATAAAATCTAGGAGGGGAAATCAAGGCACCTCCTCTGCCATGGAGTCTGTTTCCTCCACTATTGAGCCCCAGCCTTGGTGCTCTTGCTGTTGCTTACTGCAAGCATTGGAGGTGGGAGAAGCTTGTTTCTGATATGAGATCCAAGGCCTTTTTTGAGGTAGCTGCTAGTTAAAGCCAGTTGACTGGATTGGCCTAGAAAATCTGGTGAAATCATTAGAAGCTCTGCTGGCTAGTGCTGAACGTCACTTGAAATGTGACCTGAAAATGGTGAAGAGCGAAAGTAAAGGGCCTCTTTTGAAGGCTCTGGCACTTTCAATTGACTCTCCTTTCAAAAATTCCAGAAACAGCAAAACCTTCTACTCTGACTGTAAGCCCAAGAGCTTTGTAGTTTTGCATACACAGAAGTGTTGAAGCTTAGTCTCTTGAATTCCTTGAAACAAATATGAAATCCTTTGAGGAAACTTAATATAGGGAGAGATTAGGTATTCTGTTTTAAATAATGAATAGGATGAGTGTTGAATGAGATGAGTACATTAATTTCTGTGCAGGGAAGCTCTTAATAGAATTACTGAGTAAATTCCACATGGAATGCATACAGCTCCCCTTGCCAATTGAAACCTATAAAGACCAGGGAAGGCTGTATTAGAGGGAAGGGGGAGTATCCTGCATAGCATTAAAACTTTTGCTAAAACGAGTATAAATAGCATGTTGCTTATATCAGCTAAATTGTTTTATAGTTTCATGAGGAATCAAAACCAAAGCATTATGACATTAATCCCACATACTGGCTTGCTGATAAACTTTTCAATACTAAACAGCATATTATGGAGTCAGAACTTGACAGGCTTAATTGTATACTTAAGAGTCAGTCTAACTCACAGTTTGTTCCTTCTGGGATGGTGGCAGTTTGGAATTAAAGATCTCAATGGATTCACTGTACTGTTGTAATTATTTTGTAATTATCTCAGCAATGTTTATGCAGGGTCATTTCTGTAGTTTTCTAGTTGAGAGAGAACCCTGTGATTTGGGAAGAAAGTGGCCATCTTCAGAAAGAATATCATTGTGCCTTGTCTCTTGTTCCAGGCACAGTCCAAGATCTTTCAAACCAAATAATGTCACTTAATGAAACAAGCAAGACCCTATGCCACCAGGCACCAAAACCAACAGCTTCCTAGCCTGTTGTTTTTTCGCAGCTGCTAATGGCAGCACTCAAGAGATCATTGTTTTGTTCCAAGCAGGGAATTAGTCCTTGGACAAAGCAAATTTCAACAGCTTGGTATACCTTGCCAAAATTTTGCTTTTAAGCTGGGGAGAAATTAATGATACAGAAAGAAGAGATTCAGGGATATTTGATTTGATATGACAGAAATGGTGGACATCCAGCTTCCTTTTAAGAAGCAAGCCTGACTAACACTGTCAAGTAACTTGCAAAGTTAGTTGAAGGTTTGTAAATAGGTCACTGCTTCCCATGGCAATTAAAGGAGTAACATGCTTGTTTCTTCTATGCTGTTCCTTTACACTTGCTGCTAACATGTCCTAATTATGATAGAGAAACCATAATTGGGTGTGAATTTGGGAACAGGAGAAGAGACAATATGAGATTTAGTGTTTGGCACAAAGTGTTTGAAAATGCTGGTTTGGATGTTAAAGTTTCCAGTCCGCAGCTTGCACCTAGTTCTTCTGTCAAGTTCACTGGGAGTTATCAACACAGAGTGTATTTAAAAATTTCACCTGACAGTCCCTGCTCTTTCAGATGTCAAAGACACAAGGCTCAGAAGCTCCTGAAGGTTTGACATACATAATGCATGACCAGTAGTTATAGATCAGAGACCACAGTGGGATCATGAATAAGAAGACTGAGTAAAAGCAGAATGAAAAGTTACGGAACTGGCCCTTGTGGCTGATGGTACAGCATCTTCCTCTTGAAATTAGTACGTTTCTATAGCAGCTTTAAAATTAAATAATTTTATTTCTTGTTGCTTTCAGTTGCTGTAAAAGGCAGCTGCTATTCACTGGTATAAATTATTCAGCAAAGCAATCTCTAGCCTTGCCTTAAGGTTACAATGTGAATGTGATTTGTCGTCTACATTGGTCTGATAAGAAAGAGAAGTGGGGCCAGTGGCAGGGCCCCATCAACAAGCCGGCTGTATTTCTGCCTACCTATACACAGTACCCACAAGCAGCTGTTCTTAAGGGAGGTGCAACTTGGAATCAGATGTAGAGAGGAATTTTGAACAGGGATCTGGTGTTACTAACAAAGTTAATTTCAGGTGCCAGTCGTATCAGCTGAGGTGGCTGAATTGGATAATGGTTTGTTCAAGTATTGCTCCTTTCCCCTCTATTGTTTCTGTGTGCCTGTGGGTATGCACATGTATTATGTGTGTGTTTGTTACTAATGAACTGCTCCTGACTTGTCTTTATTGTCTTAGTGGTTACTAAGTTATTTGGTCTGCTTATTTTCTGAGGGCTTGAATTTGCTCGTTGCTCTTCCTGCAGTAAGATTGATCATCTTATCTTTTAGGTTACTGGCTGTTAAGAGTCCTGCGGTGCAGCAAGGGTGAAGATTAGAATCCTGTTATGGTAAGTACTACACAGAAATAAAACTGAGACTGTCCAGCCCAAGAGAGTTACAGTGATGTGTTACAAGCATATGAAATAATTGAGTACAAATATGTTATTTCAAGGGATTTTTTAGCCATTGGCGTAATCAGGGCTAGGTACAGTCAGTTCGTAAGTTTTGCTGCATTGTTTCGAAAGGATTTGGAAGAAGGAAGACGGTAATTTTGTAAATCCTGGCAAGGAGTTCTTCCTACTTGTAAAGACAGGAGTATAAGAAAGCTGGTTGCTTGGTATTATCAGCAGGATGAAGACAATTGGAGTTCTTGTTCTCCAATTCCAGCATGGAGCTTTTATGGGAGGACCTTAGCAAATAGCAAGTGATATGGTTAACAGTTTCTATTATTGTCCATTAGCCCCAGCCTATGTCTTCAAAGCCTGTGGGCAAAGAGAATAGTCGGGATTTTTGGTTTATCACTTTTACCCATCACTAATGGCACTTCCAGTGAAACTGGAAGCTGTTACTTAAAATTCAAACCTACGCTGTATCAAGGGTATGGATTAGTAGCCAGAAATCAGGCAGGAATGTCTGCAGCTTGTACTTGGCTAACTGCAGAAGCCACCAGAGATGTAATACAGTGCTGAGGTGTGCGTGTTCCAAATGTGTTTTTAAGGATTGTGTAGAGCACAATAGGTCATCGAGTCCCTTCTTTGGAGGGCTGAGTGAATCACCTGGTTGATGTGAGGGGAGTTTGTACTCAGTTTAGAACTGTTCCCCTGCCCATCATTACTAGTCATTTAGATGAAGCTTGATGCGCAACAAAGAGACTTAGGGAAAAAAAAAAAAGATCCCTACAATCAGTTGTTCAAGTTAGATGGTTTTCATATTGTACTACTAGCTACAAAATGACAGACCTTTATGTAGTTTGCATCCTTGTAATAACTTTCATAGTCATTGTAATAAGAGTAGACTTCTACACTGGTGCTTAATGGATTTGTTTGCAAACAAACAGCATGAAGTGAGAACCAGTGGGTATTCAGCTGCCATTTAGGGACAGAGATTGTAATTAAAGTGGTTCTATATACCAAATACTGGGCATCATGCTTTTTGGGACAACAAAGGCACAAATGTGACCAGTGAGGTACATTCTGAGACTAGGAGTAGTACTGGCTTTTAGGAATGTGATCTCCTTATGGCTTCCTCTTCACATTTGCCCCGCTGGCACACCGTGCATCCCAAGGGAAGCTACATGAGTGAACCTATAGCACTGGAGTAAAAATTCCTTGGGTCGTTTCGTACCTGCTTCTGCTGAGAGGACTGTGAGACACAAAACCTACATGCTTCTCAACTCTTTGGTCCATCCCCACCCAGGCCTTGTGGGCTGAGCCTGGCTATGAATAAGGATACCTTTAAGATTGGTTAAAGAATAGCTTGCAGATGCAAACTACAGCAGTTGGTGTATTTTTATAAGCACCAAGATGGGAGTCTGTGTCATCTTTTGGTTAGAATGGAGTCTGGGAATTGGGACAGCTGTATGCTGTTTCTGTCTCACCCGTTGAATTGCTCTGTGACTCTTAGTGCATCAAGGCAGAAATCCAACTATAGTTAAAATTAGTCAGACTTTTCATAGATGTTAACTGAAATAAGGTAGGCCCTCAAATACCTGAGTTTTGTGTTTGCTGTCCATAAACAAGGAATAGTGATACAAGACGTGACTTTTGATGTTTATGACATGCTTTGAAACTCTCAGATGGAGACAAGAAAAGTCAAAAGCATTGTTAATAGTTATTCTTTAAGAAGCAAGTTGAATTTACCAAGCCCAGTGGGCCTGACATGCAAGTTTAAGTCAAGAAAACTGTAAACAGAAAAGGTATCTTTGAGTGGACTCGCATGAGGCTTTGGTGTGACAGTTTGTGATATGAACACTTTTCTTGGCCCAGGAACAATGATGTAAGATCCTGCTGGATGAGCAATTTCTCAGGATTCTTTCTACAACCACCGATGACTTTAATAAATAGTTTTCTCCTCCTTCACATACTAGTACTCATTTCCTTCTTTCTTTGTCTATAGCTGCTATCAGATTTGAAATGTTCTATGTTGGCACCTAAAACCTGGTATGATGGAATTCTAGAAAAATTCATGGAGTGGCTGATGATGGTCTTCATATCCTTTGGTGTAGAGATGGCTGGATTGCATCAGTGGTTTTCAGCTTTTAGTACGAAACAATGCAGGGTTTGGAATGACTTCAAAGGGATGAGTAAAAGGTCATTAATAAAAGCAATCTTTTTTTTTGAATTTGTTCTTTGATGATCTGTATCTTCCCTAGAAAATGCTTATAGATCTGCAACTAGAAAAAGTAAGAAACAATTCTTAGGAATCCTTTTTAGACCTTCATTTCAATAATGGTGTGATTCAGAGACCATCGTGGAAGATGCAGAGTTAAGACTTTAATAACTCTACATTTTTGTAGCTATTATTGAAAAATATGACCAAACATTTTTGAGAGGAGATGGCTCATCAGGAACTAGAAGTTGCTAGACTGTTTTTAAAATAACTTTTGGAAGATCTCAGCAATAAGCTATGATTATTTCTGAACCTCCCATGCTCATGTTGAGTAAGTGAAGCTCAAGTTTTATTGCTTGGGGAAATTATGGAAATGCCAAGGACTACCTGTTAAAGAGGTGGTGCCATTGATCATTAACTCTACTTTATAGGCACAGCATCTTGTTGTCATTTGAATAACGAATGATCTCTAAGCTTATACCGGAGTAAATCTTATTGACCTTTTACAACTGCTTATGCTTTTATTGAAAAACAGTAACTCCATCTTCACTAAAATCACTTTCAGTTCTGTATGGGGCCAGGTACTGAGCAAAGTAATTCAATAAACACATACTTGCAAAGGAAGAAAGAAGGCGTGTAGAAATTTTCTTTACTTGAAGGTGCACGGTGTTGGTCAATGCAGTCTGTAATGGGGAATTGAGAAACATTGCCATTGCTAAACAAAAGTTCATGCTACCCACATCTGTGAGCGTGTCACATAGATTAGCTGCAACTGGGTTGTATTAAGTGGTTCACATCTCCAGCTGAAGTTTGCTTCTATCAGTGATGGTTCAGCTGCTCTTTAATATGGTTCTTTGGAAAGAATCTGGAGACTTCAACCTAGCGCACTGCCTTAGGCCTCAGTTATGTATGCCTTTTTCACCTCTCTGTTGGACAGGAGTAACTCTGATCTAACTAACCGTGAGATGTTCAGAGAATTCTGCAGAATAAGAATTCTGTACATCCCTCATCATTTCTCCCTATGAGGGCATCACACCATGTCCAGGGTGTGCCAGCTCTTCCAGTAGGGAAAAGGTCATCTAAGGCTCCTGCGTAAAGACTGGTATAAGACTGTGTAGATTTAAGAACAGAGATGATCCTACAGAGAGCTTCTTAAAGGCATTTACATTTTGCATTTCTGTCTCCTTTCTGTACTGTGAGATGGGTGCCTGATTTAGAAAAAATGGGGTTCAGGAGTCGCAAGAAAAAGTGAAATTATCCACTTAAACTGCTGGACCTGCACTGTTAATGACAGAAAATGTGGTTTTGCTTTCCAGAAAAAAAAAAAAAAAATTACGGAAGGCTAGAACCACGTCATCCTGTCAACTGCTATTACCCTGAAGAGTAGACTTCAACTTGGTCTTGCACAGAGAGTTTCATACACCATATATGTAAAACTAGATCAAATCAAGAGAGAAGAGTCTTGCAGTTGGCACTTTCTGAGCACTTGGACATGGCAGACTGCTTAGTACTTGTGTTAACTTTATCCCAGCCAGATCCAGTACAGCAGTGGATACAGTGGAGCTCTGAATTATTGGTAAAGCTGGCTCTAAGTTAATAAAACCTTTTCTTGGCCTGCATAAAGAAGCCAGTTATGGGAGTATAGCCAGGTGCAACGTGCTCATTCTATAGCAGATTTAAATTGCAATGTTATTAAGTCCTTTTACTCTCCAGTAGCTGCAGACCATTTAATTATAAGGTCAGTAATGTGTAGTAGTAGAGAGTTTGGAGAGCTTGTGAGATGGAGTGTGATTATACAGTAAATCACAGCTTATTCTGACCTGCTGTCAAATCCTGGTTACATGGTATTATTGTTTCAACCTTCCTAGTATAACAATTTATATGTCTGCAGGACTACAACAATTCTGTTACCACTGAACTCCAGTGTTCAGAGTTCTCAAGTGCCTGGCAAATTGACAACTTAAAAAATTAAAAACAAATGACCATGAATTGACACTTACGTGATAAAACTTTCAGAAATCTATCTTTCTCATTTAGATACAGATGAAGTAGCCAGGTTTGCTGAAGTGGTCATTATCATTGGCATTTTTGTCTTTTGAAGATATGGCAATACACGTGACAGTGGCAGCTTCTAGGTGTCAAGTTTATGTCTGACAATTTTCCCCTCTTTCTGGGTGTGAGAGTAGAAGCAAAGCTCTACTATAGCACCCAAATCAACTTTGGCCCTTGAAGTAGTACGGATATAGAATAGCCAGTGATTTCAGTAGAATTTAGGTGCTATCTTCTGGAAAGGCAAGTGGAAAGATCAAGTTATAACATCCTTCTAGTACAGAAGCGACCCTAACAGAGTAGATGTAAATTGACTGAAAAGAGTCATACTAGATCATCTTATTTGATGTCACTAGAGGTTCCTAAAGGTCTTTGGTTATTTAATGTATTTCTGCTTCAAAAAACATGTTAATTTCCTTGATCATGTCCATGTTTCCAAGGCACTGAATGACTCATGAAGTGACTGCCTATTATTTTTGCTGTGTTATAGGGAAAAAAATAATCCAATGAAGTTGATGTCTAGTCTCAAAAGAAAGTTTCTTAGTAGTGTTGCTAAAAATAACAGTTTTGTATAGTTTAGAAGACTCTGGAATAAGTCTCCTCACAAAGAAATCTCACTTAAGCAAGTTCAGTGGATCCTACAACAGCTTTTAGCTGGTAAATCCTCTATCCTCTATTTTAAATTGGCACCAGCAATGTTTGCTAGCCCAGCAGAAACAAATTTCTCCCTGTCAAAGCTCCCTTGATTTCGGGTGCAAGACTGAATCCGGGTTGGGGTTGAAGCAATAATTTCAATGGAGTTATATCATGGATGAATTTACAAACATTTTTTCAGTTAAGATAAAGACTAAATGGCATGAGTATGTGATGAATGTAGAGAAGGCTAGAAGTCTTGAGTTTTTGCTTTCAATAGGAAATAATCTATTAATAGTTTCTGGTCCAAGGTCAAGTAAATTTCCTACCTAATAGACAACAGCAACTCCTCTACTCAGTGGAATTTCTTTCTGGGGTTCGGTCTGTCACAGCTGCAGCAGGCTGACAGAGCTGATAAGGTATTTCTAAGGGCTCGTGCTCGCCAGTGCAGCTGTGTAGTTCAGAGCCTAGTGAATTTAATGGGTGCTATATCCTTTATATCATCTTCAGCTGGAGTAAATCAATATTGTATTATTAAGTTTACAGCTGCTAAAAATTTTCCATCCAGTTGTGCTTTTCTAAGCAAGACAAGCCATAGGTTGTAACAGTGCTCAGTTGCATTGACCTGAATGTTTCAGCTGCTACAGTGGGTCTGGTGTGAGTCAATATCAGAAAGAGCAGTAAAATCATGTGAGATTGTGAGAACTGTAATAAAAGAAACCTTGAGTAATTATCTTTGAGGATGTATTAGAAATGAAATGCATGATCCCAAATGGAACATCGCAAGGTACAGCTGTGCTCTTCTAAGTGCCAGCAAAGCTCCACCCAGCCATGATTCCCCCCTTCTCTGTATACCTCCTCCTTCTTCCCTCTTGCCTCCTCTCTGCTTGCATTCCAGCTCTGAGCTCAAAGTCTGACTGCAAAAGGCAATACTAGTCACTCGTGGTAGTAAACTATCTAGATGATCAGAGGACTCAGATTCCAGTTTTCTGTTAGGGATCTAGAATAATTTCTTTGTTAGGGAGAGATGAAGGGTCTTAGTAAGAAACGTTTTGCTTAGAGGAATCAGATTAAATAAAACTAATTGGTTTTGATTGAAGTTTCAAGAAAACAAATCTAGAATGAGAAGGTTTAGCAGTGATGAAAGAACAGCTCAGAAAACCCTGGGTAATCCTTCAGTGTCAGCTGTAAGACCTCACTATACTGACATTGCAGGGAAATTACCAGCTTCTAGTTCAGATCTCTGCTTCTCAGACTCTACTGCGACTCCTTTGCATGTCTCAGAAGTGTTCGAGTTGGGACAAAAAGTGCAAGAAAAAATTGAAAGTGCAGAAACATGAAGGGTCTTTCTTTGACACAGAGTTGCTGTCAGATGCTGTGTTGCATGTGTACCAAATCAGCTGCATGTTTCCCCTTTAGAAGTAAATACTGGGAAAAACCAGTGATAGAGGTTAGGTGGAATAGCTTTTAGCAGCATTTCTTGGGCTGATTTCTCACCTAGTCACACTTTTTCTGGAGCATCAGGAGAAACACTGGTGCTGCACTGATATAAAAGAGTTCAAGAGACAAATCAGAACCTCTTTGGAGGCACACAAAGCCTGATTTAGCAGTCCTTCAGGACTTTTTGCAGAAGTGTTCATTCTGCCCAGTCTAAGGTCTGGATCAGACCACTAAGTTACTTAAAACAAAATTATACCTGTTAATGGTGCTGATATTTGTCCAGCATCATGCAGCAAAGTCCTTCTGCCTGTACTACTCTCTATTGCAGCAAAATAAGAGTAACATTTTTTTTATTCAAATGTATAGCTTATGCTCAACTGAGGGTGTTTTTCCTGCCTGTAGAATACAGCAGCTGCTTATCTGAAATCTGATAGAACTACAAAATATTCACTTCTAATATCCTGTATTTGTGTGGTATGAATAATTGCTAAGAGTCATTAATCAGATTGAAAGGGATACTTGTGCTAGTTGTTTTTGCTTCCCCCATTGCCGTGATCAGTTTGCTTCTGATTGCCTGATAGTTTGGGTCCTCTGGAATTTCAGCAGCAACAAGCACAAACAGACCCACAGAAAACTTGGCTGCTGTAGAGCACAACAGTAGCTGGCATGATGTACTCCTTTTACAAGCAATGGCTTGACAGCCCAGCTTCCAGGCACTCATCCGAAAGCCTTAGGAGGAACGTGCGAACAGAAGTCCGGCATCTCCCAGTTTGCTGCCTCTACTACGTGAGAGCAATCCTCCACCTTTCCAGTTGCTATGATCCTTGTAGGCCTAGTGACTGGCCTGCTTGTACCCCAACAAGCTTTACCCCCTGAGGACTTGCTTTTATCACCCTCCTCTTGAACTGTGAAGGAGAGATATCACCAGACAGGTCAGCCTTGATCTTGGTTTCATTGGGCATCACAGTAATTGCTCAGTGAAAGAGGAAACTAAGGCAAACAGGCAGTACAAGCATCAAAGGGTGACTGTACTTTCAGCTTTAATTGCTGAAGTTAGAGCATAATAACTGAGCAGGCTGATGAGGGAATGCACAGATCTACAGTGTGAAAACAAAACCGTGCAGAGGTTATTCTCACAAATTGTTTGTCTTATAAGAAAGGCCTTGTTCTAATTCAGTCGAAACATGAGCATGCAGAATGGCCAGCTGGTTACAATTATCAGGCAAGACCATTAAGCAGGCTTTAAAGACTAATTATTAGGTTAATCCAAATAGTAATAATTAAATTTGAATCAATCTGTGACCAATTAATAAAATGCAAAATAATTAAAATGGGAGTTAAATGTGTATTTAACAACACCTCACCATTTAAAACCTATTTCTCAGATTGTTGTTAAAGGGATGTTAAACCATGCTACATTCTTAATGAGTGTGTGAAATGTTACATGGTTCTTGTTACCAGGCGGAGGAATTTGCCAATCCTGTGTGCTAAGGTGTAACACAGCTCTTATCTAGCATAACAGAGTTGAGTTGCACCTCATACACAGGCTTAACCTGAGACTTGGGATGTGTATTTAATATTTAATCACTGAGCACTTTGCACAACATACCACTTAAAAAGTACTACCAAAATAAATATATTTAGCGTCCTTTTGGGAATACAAAGATCATTATCATTTACAGTTTATAGTTTCAAAATCTCGAAATTCTTTCCATACATGTAACCAAACATGGAAGCTAAGGATTACAAGTGAAAGCACAGTAGAATTTCCACAGGGAGCCAATTGTAAAGTAAGTATTAGACTGCTAGATCCAATGAGAACGGCTGAATGACTGGCTGGCTTTGTGCTGATGTGGGAGAGTGCACAGATGACTACAAAGCAACTGTATGGGAGAAGCAGTGGCATTTAGGGAAGGGTAGCAAGCAGGCAGGCAGCGGTAATCTCCAGGTGTCTGTAAGCATCACATCCACTCAAGCTGAAAGGGTAGTTGTCCATTATTTAGATATAAATAAATCAGTTTCTGACATGTGGCTACCTATGATAGCTCTACCCTTCCCCTCCTATTTTTGTTGTTGTTGTTGTTGTACTTTCAGATGTTGTTTTCAGTGCTGAGCCTCCAAAGAGGCTTGAGCTAATATTTCTCTGAACTATTTACGTGCATGGGATATGAGGTATGTACATGCCTTGAAATTGCAATGAGCTTTTCTAGAGTTGCACCTCATGCCAGGAAGGATATAATAATAGACTGTTCTGTTCTTTGCAGCAGATTATTGCTTTTTCCTGCTTTCAGTGTCCTCCTGTATTTCCTGAATCTCAGCAGAGTTTACAAGGATAAATTGGTTCTTTCGGACTGGTCATCTGTAAACAGGTTCTTAAAGAGTCCGTCTTACCTATTTAGAGGGTAAACCTGCAGGTCAGTGTTATCATCCTGAGAAAACCAACTTAGTTTTTCATTAAGCAGATCAACTGGTGTTCTGAGGTTTTTTTCTTTTTTTTCTAATAACACTGTTTTCAGATTAGATTTAAGCATCAAATATTCCTTTATGTGCAATCTAATGGGGAAAAAAAGGCAATTTTGTTCAAACCTTTCTGAGTTAGCTTTGAACAAAGGTCAGGAACCAGAGCAGAATAGCTAGATTAGCACACTGTACCCAGGATAGATAGCTCTGCCTTGTCTACTCCTTCTAAAGCTAATATTTTTATGCCATATGACCACATAAGAGTAGACCTAGGTCACTAATGGCACTATATTTTGCACCCTATCTGAAGAGATGTGAGTAGCATACTATTGGAGTTAATGACTTTTGCAGCACCTCTCTAAAATTGGATTTAATTTATCTGAGGATGTTTTGGAGGTCATGAGGAGAGCAGGGAACCAACGTAGGTTCACTTGTAGGAGAACCTGCCAGTTGCTAATGGTATGCTGAAGCTGATTAAAGCCTTGCAGTATCAGATCTGTTTCCTCAAATCTGAAGGTCTGATTCAGTTCTTATCTGGAGACACCTGGGATTCATAAGGCACATCCTTCATGGATGTCTGTAGAACTGAACTGAGAATTCGATACAATCATTTCACGTGGTAGAAAGAGGCCCTATTCTCCCAAACTGCAAGCTTTCCTTGCTTTCAGGATACACTCGTAGTGTGGCTCTGGAGTTGTGCAGAAACCCTTGCAAGAGTAGCCTCAACAGTTGTGAAATGTTCACAACTAATCTCCAGATGTTCAAGCTTGCATTCGTACTGGATCTGTGCTTTTTATAGACTAATTCTGATCAGTTGTTCATTAGTAAAAATACAAGGATAGCACTGAGCCAATCTAATCCGAGCTAACCTGAAAAAACGCCTATGAACACAGAGCTGGAGTGATGAATCATTTTTAGCCTCTTGTATTTTCAACATGTCCCTGCTTGTCACAGTTGAAGGCCACATGCTGTTTTCTTCCTTCATTTGAGTATCAGCAGCCTTACTAATTGCAGAGGCAGAGTTTTTCACAGTGGGGTGTTACAGTTGTCAAGCAAAGCAAACGTGAATCAGAAATTCTGCATGGGGCTTGTTTGGCTATTTTTGCAGCTGTCAGTATTGTTACTTTTAAAACAGCAGTCATGGGAATATGACCATCTCACCTGCATGGCCTGCTTGTTTAAAAAAAGTCTTGTTACTTCAAGAAACTGTATTTGCTGTTTATTAGGAACATGTAAGGAGACAATCCAGCTCTGATCATGGACAGAATAGGCTAGGCTTCTGAGAAAATACCTATCACTTGACAATATTTACTTTCGTTACTGTGTTTTTGTCAGGGAATGGATTGCAATGCAAAAAAAAAAAAGACTAAATTCAGAACATAATTGAACATAATTTCCTCCAGTATGGGGATGTATCCTCACCTCTGAGTGAGAGTTCTGCTGTTCAACTCAGATAAAGCTTCTAGGAGAAAAAGGCTGTCATCTATTTGGGAGTCTACCACAGTATAATGAACGGCACTGTAAAAGGGCAGTCTTAGAGCAAAACACTTCAGATGCTCAAAGAGATACCAGAAAAGTTTCTGATTAGAAGGCAATGAGAGAATAAAACTGCAGTCCAATTAACTGGACATAAGAAGCATATTATACTAGCCTGCATCTGAGCTGTGTGAATATAGTTGGCTCAGGTGTGATGCCATGTAGATATACCCAGGATGTTTTGAACTTTTATTTGAGTTCATTGCGAGGTTTATTTTTTTTTAACCTGATCACCATATCTTCACATTTTCCATGTCTTGGCAAACCCTGATATGATATACATATATAGCCTCCATTCTTTTCTGTGAGGAATGACAGGGCTCCTTTATGAGCATAGAAGAAAATAACTAATTTTAGCTGAGGAAGGCTCTTAATATGCAGTTTGACAGCCCATTACTTTACAAATTAGCCAAGTCTTCCACTGACTTTCCTCTTTTGCAAACACAATGGGAGAAGATGCACTGTAACACTGAGGCCTTTCTTTCTCCAGAAGGCAAATGTAGAAAAGCTGTGGCATTATTCTAAAGAGCTTTTTCTCTCTACTTTATCCTCAACCAGAATCTGTCACACCCTTCATTGATAAAATCCATTATCAGTACAATTTCTTAGGTTCAATGGGAAAATGAGATCAATAAGAATTTCAACTAAACCCGATAGAAAATAGATTATTGAACTACCCCTGTTTTTAATGAGCATTTAAGTTTCTGGTATAACACTGTTGGCAAATTCAGCAATCAATTTCCCACCTGTGTAAGAAAGGCTCTGTCAGTCAGATAAATGAAGAGCTTCATAAACTCAGGCAGTTCAACATCACATCATTAAGCAGATTGGAGTCACACCTCTGAGAATGCTGTACTGCCTCAAATCCTGGAGGACCATCCATTCAAATTGATGCTCTAACAGTACATTCAGACTATTCATCTAAATCCATTTAGTTTATTTTCAATGAAATTTTTTACATATAAGCTACATGTCCAGCCTGAATCAGACCAGGTAAGGATACAAGGTACTTTTATTACTTTGCTCAGCAGAAAGGCTAAAATATTTTATTCCCTCCTCTCCACATTGGACATCATTTCTCACCTGAGAAGAGAATGAGTACTCTTGAGTACACTGAAGATGCAATGAAGATATTTCTGTGGACTTCACTTGTGATTTGCATGTAAACCCTAAACAGTAGTTCCAGGGTTCTCCACGGTCACAGGCTGACCAATGTCAGAAAGACAGGATCAGCTTCTAAGTCTGTTCACAGCCAGATAATCCTTTTGGTGCAACTTCGGATTTGATTATGAACGGCAGCAAACTGCGGCTACCTCATTGACTTGTTTTGTCAAATTTGTTTTTGGACAGCATTTTGATCTCATGAAGTCCTGCGTCTCCATTTCTTATCTGAAGGGGCTGATAGCACAAGACAGTGGTCTGTTTCTTGGCAATTGAGAACACAAACAAAATCTTCCACTGTCCATCACACCACTCATATCTGATATGATACACAAATGCTATGAAAAGCAGACAGATAGGATTTAGCCTGCATCTAAAAAAGAATTAGGCAAAGTATACTGCCTTAAAGTTGGTCTGTGACATTTTTCAGAAATACAAAACGGTCCTAGCAAGCAGTAAAGCCAAAGGTGTGCAAGCAAATATGATAAAGAAAACTGCTTTCTCTATTCTCATCCCAAATATTAGCCTATACTAAACAAATTTGAATCCATGGTATTTTTTCTTCCTACTTTCTATATGTAAATGATGAGCCATTAGTGTATATTAACAGCTCCTTAGGATTTTCCCTTTTTTAAAGGGCTTTAGAAATAACTTTAAGATCATTAAATTAGAAATTAAAAGGGTGAATGAATACTTTGTACTTTACCAAGAAAGCAGTTGTGTTCTTCCTTTTACAAGACCTTTTCAGCTGCATTGCATATATAATGCAGTACCTAAATGAGGCAAGCAGGATAAATCTGGAGCTGGTAACCAGGTCTAACTAAAAGATGAGAGCATAAGGCAATATCATGGTGATGAGGCAGGCCTGATGTCAAGTCTGGAAGTTCATCAGTCAGGGTTAGAATCAGGTTAAGATCATCACCAGGCAGGTCTGCAGTGATGAAGTCAAGATCAAGTCAGGAAGGCAGTCCGAGGGTTGAAGTCCCACTCAAGGGGCATTATAGCCTAGCATGGCTATAACTGAGCTGGAAACAAGCATGCCTCCAACAGACCTTAAGGAACAACTGAAAGAAGGGTGGAAGGAGGAGCAGAGCTGAGCTTAAATAGTGTTCATGGGCTGTGGGTGGAGGCCCCAGGTGACACAGATCAGGGCCATTAAGGCTTATTAGTGCATCCAGGGCCTAGACAGGTGAGAAATAGTTGCAAGTCTTGCTCTAAGCTGTTTATCAGCAGCCTAGTTTAGGTTCCCTCCCTTTGTGTGTGCAAAGTTGTAAGGTGCACTGCAAGCAGGGCCTTGATATACTTGTTGAAGAACTAGTTCTAATTACAAACTACCTAAATGTGACGCTTTTCATGTAGCAAAGAGTAGTGGCACAGCTCACAGTAACCTGGAGCTGTTCCACCCCTCTACATGCCTTAGCACTCCAGTTTTAAAAGCAATGTGAAAGGTATGGCCTATTTGAGATCTGCTTAGAACAGAGCAATTTTGCACTGTTGCCTTTGTAATCCCAGTAAAAATCACTTACATGTGTGACATTCTGGCACCTTGTCTTGTCTGAAAGCATGGACCTGTGACCAAAGGAGGAATCTGTTAGAAACATCATGATCTCTTGGAAATTTCAGCTATGTGCTGGGATCTAAAGCCTGCAATATGTTATTTCAATTTGCATAGTGAGTCTCTCTGCAGCAGTGTGAAATCCGAAAGTCTTTTTGTGCGCCGTGACAAACTCCTTGGTTTCCTTTAAAGACAAAAGCAGATGCCTGTTAAGTAAAGTGTACTGCTTGCTGTGCAGTGAGTACCTCGCTTGTAAAACAAACTGACTCACTATGTGATTGAGTTATTTATGTTTCATACACAGCTGACTACAGTGTGTATGCGTCTTGAGCTCTGTGCTCTCCACTGCTATTAGAAAGGAGTCTGTTTGCAGGAGTAGGCAAAGGATGGGGCAAGAATCCCACACATGTTCAATCAAATAATCACATCAGTGAATTCAGATGAGAAGCTATTTCTCTGAATTGTACATTTGTGCACTCTGCACGTTGAATTTGCATTGTAATTGTCATTGCTCAGAGGACCTTTATTTTTTTCAATAGGCAAGAACAATGTAGATTTCAAGAGAGAAATTTAAACAAAGTACTCGTTTTAACCTCACCTTGAATCACCTACTTACTTTGCAAGGCCTTTGCTACAGGGAATATCTTTCTTTCGCACATGCACAAAGTGCAACATGCCAGCACTTTGTGTGGTGTTGGCATACTTTAATGTGCGCATCTTAATAATTCTTAGCACTTGAGTAGTGCTTTCCAGCTCTGATCAGGAAGTACTTTTCCTTTTTGGAGATGAGGACAGTGAAACACAGAGAGCTTAATAGTCGTACAGAATTCCCCAGTAGGATAGGATGCAGCTGAGCCAGTAGTAGATGCTGATGTGTGTAAAACTGAAGTGTTTTATCTTACAACTGGAAAGATCTACAAGAATTCATAACCACTCCTCAACTGTAGTAATCTCATAGCAGTCAGTCACAATTCTGTGTCATATTAACAGCCCAAACGTCTATATTGTCTCTTTCTATTCTTGCAAAGAAGTGTTCTGATTTAGAAGTGACTGTAGAAGCAAGAGACATGTTTAAGTGCAAAAAAGTCATTTCTAGCTATATAATTCTAGTCATTAGCTAACATTTATGAGAGCAAGTTCACAAGTCAGTGAGAGAGACCTCTTTCAAATTTGCCCTCCTGAAGTATCACATGGATGGAAGAGCTAGAGCGGGACTTGTCTGACAGCATTACTATGTTAAAGAAGGCAAAAGAGAAGCTTGACCTTCACTACTTTGTTTCCTTAGTGAGAATGGCATGATCCAAGTTATGTACCAGTGCTTCATAGGTGGTTTTTGCTACCAGAAGCCTACCTGTTACTAAAACATGGCTTGACACATCTGCAGCAGTGGCTGTGGGGTTTTAGGTGCCCAAATGGAGAAGGCTGAGGTCTGCCAAGGTTCCAGTGCCCTCACTTGCTCATCACTGTTTAGAATCCAGGCTTAAGGAACATCAACTTTATTTTTTCCTCTTCCCTTCTTTTTTCTTTTTTAATGCTTTCTGCCATTCCTCAAAAGAGAATGCATTTTTGATACATTTGGTCTCCTACCATGCAAGCAGAGGAAAGTTACTACAGTTTCTTTGAAATACTTTTCTTGTCTTCTGGGAACAGGTGACTGGAGTACTAAAGAAGTACAAGCAGCTGAGGTCCCCTCTTGGTGGTGCCTGACAGCAGGAGGGGACTGGAGCTGTCTCCAAGCTGGACTCAGCTGACTTTGCTGGAGGGTAACAGTTGTCGCTGGTCTTTCACCGTTGCAGAGAGGAATACTGGGAAAAGGCCATGACAGATGTCAAGTTTATTGTACCTCTAAAAAGAGTGAGCAAGCTTTCTCCAGTCTTTGACCTGCCTGAGAAGATGTTTATTAGGTTCTTAGGGAAAAAAAGTTGAATATAGCATTAGAAATCAGTGGCTGCCTTGAGCTGTGTATGCCAAATGTTCTTTCAAGCTTATCACGCAGGCACAAGACAGGATGTCTGGGATTGCCTGCTCAGATGTGCCTTGCTGGAAATCTCAGATTTCCCCAGGAAACTGATTTTAATGGGCTTCTATTTAGCATGTGTAAATTGGTTAATTGTGTGTAAATGAGTTTATGTGCAAATATTACCTGTACAAGCAATAGAGATGATCATAAAAGGTGTTTCTTGCTGTAACTTGAGGCTAGCATCTTATTTTAGTATAATCAGAATGTATTTGCCAGAACAGGTATGATTGGCTAAGGATCTAGCTGATCGGAGTTTCTCATACTTATGGCAGAAGTGGGTTTCTTCTCACTTTAACCAGTTTAAACTACACCATTATTAGCTCTATTCATAATTTCATTCAGAACTGCCTCTCGCATGTCATTTAATTTAAATAAAGCACAAGATTTTATGAAAAAACTTTTTTTTTTCATAACATAGAGTATCTTCATTTATGTCCTGACCTTTCTGAAGAATCTTGATTCATTTCAAAAGTGAAAGCTAAAACCGGAAGAAAGTTGCTTTCACATTATTTCACACACAGGCTGATTTCCAGGCAATCATTCGCAGATGCATAATGACTGTTCTCACAGCACACTGTGAGAATCGGAATCATTTATTTGGAGAAGCGTAGCATGTGGCCCAAGTACAAGAAGTACTGTATACAACCAAATTTTTTTCTGTTTTATAAACACTCCGGAATATTTATGACTTTTAAAAAAATGTAAGAATAAAAGCTAAGTGCATAAAATTTAAGCTGAATGGTGGTGAAGAAATCAAGTAGTAGAAGTGCCCCTAATGCAGTGGACTAAAATGGACTGAAATTGATTTGATTACTCTGAGAACAACAAAACATCAAACGCAGTGATGATACTGCTTTCATAATACTAGAGCTGAACCCAGCCCGTGGCATTGAGCATATCCTTGAGCTTTGGAAGTATTAAAACCCCTTGTCTGATATGTCTCTAAATATGTGTCAAGGATATAATATGTTTCCTTAAGATTGGTCATGATGAGCAGAAGCTTCAGAACAGATTTTTTTGAAGAAAAGAATTTGAAGGTTCAGCAACCAATCCTAGCAGCAGCTGGGACCTGTTGATGGAGTCAGGGTTTGGTTATTAAAAGATCTTGCACTGTAGTTCTGGCTTTGCCTTTTTCCTTTCTCCATTTGTGATTAATAATAACAGTTGCTTCAGAAATGGAAGGTTTGGGGTAAGTGGTCACTACAAACCATCTATGTTCTTTATAGCAAAGACAGAATAAGTAGGATTTTAACTTAGATTAGCAGCTCAAGTTTATGTTCATGGGTAAGATAGGACTGGAGTTCTATGACCTACTCAAAATACCTGTACACTAGTTAGTGTAGGTGAAACCCAATGAGGGTTTCTCTCTGTGCATCAGCGTTTGGTTGGGGGAAATCAGCAGAGCTGTGTGAAAGTGTCCACCTTACTCCTGAGCTCACTGTTTCAAGGAATAGGAAACACTAGCAGCATAGGAAGTGTTTATACAAATGCTTGTTGGGAATGGAAAACACAGCTCTTAACACTTTTGTCCTAATGGATAGCACACTATGACTGTCTTAATGTTTTCTCCTTTGAGAAGCTAATTACTTATGTATAAAGTATTTATTTGAGGACTTAATTTGCTTTTACCTTGGTGATGGGAGCAACATTTTCTGGAGGTACCTCCCAGAAGGACTTAGGTTTCAACTTTCATGAGATGTTGGTATGATTATGTTCTTCTGCCCATAAAAATGGAAGGGACTTTTACAGGTTCCTGCAGCTAATCTGTGCAGCTACTGGAAAATATCAATACATGATGATATTTTCTGGGTTGATTCTTCTCCAGGGTCCTTGTAGATGCTTCTAACCAAGCAAAGTGACTGGAATTGAACTTCATCTTGATTCAGTGGCAACCCTCCTGGTTCTCAGGAGTGTGAGAGTTTAGGCTTGACTTGCTCAGACTCTCAGCTTTTATTCCAGAATTGTTGACACAAGCCCTTTAGTCTGTCTGGCAACAGGGACAGAGCACAAATAACAGTTTCTGCTTTTAAAGAGACTCACACGTCCAACTAGGAAAAACAATCAATGACCACTTAGATGTTTCTGACTGAACAAGATGTCTTTAAATTAAGTCTCTCTACTTCTCATACGAGACTTGAAAATAAGAACACTCCAACTTCCTAATTTAGCTACTAAACAGACAGCAGAGAAAGGAGTTTTATTGGGTTGTTTGGCCAGGTGACAGGCGTCATACTACTACCAGGGCTCTTAGGAAAGCCTTTTTCCTAAGGGTATCTGTCACAATGAACAAACTACCTTTAGGGGAGCCTAAGAACTGGTGATAAAACTAAAATACGTGATTGGTGACCTTGTAATTAAGCAGTAATTGATGATATTTCTCAGATTATTATTTTGGTTCAAGGAATTCATTAGGCTAAGAACTCATTGGTGCAAGGGACAGAGTGCAGTCACACAGCTGGAGGCACAGAGAGGGTGGAATTTGGGCAGCCTAGTTTTGGGTGAGCATCAGCTGGGTCACTCTTAAGCATAAGCAGATCTAATTGCAAGTAATCACTGAAAAAGTCTTGTGCCTCCTTATTCCCATCATACCATATTCTCACATATATAAGTTGTAGGGACTGCTCAGCTCCAGTGGATTCAATTCTGCTCATTTAGAAAAGAAAGATCCCAAACACTTATTTAATTACTAGTTTCCAGGGAGAATTCCAGGGCCTTTGGGTCTGCTCTGTGATATTGTTCTTCAAGAGATGCTTCCTGTGAAGGTAGAATTGGAACACAACTCAATTACATTTAAGTATGGAGAGGCAGTGAAGTGTGTAGTAAATACTACTGTTTCATTAGCAGCACTGCATTTAATTTAGATAAGTATTTCTGCACAAATGGGAGAATGTGGCACTTTCATGATAGCACTACCTCGTGTAATAATTGTGGTTTGTATCCCAAGCCAGGTGCTGACAGTGTGGGTCCCACCCTGCAAAGCACTCAGTCCCTGGGGTAAGGAAGGGAAGAGTGAATGAAACAGCAGCATCGGGGGTGCATCTCAGACAACCCTTAGGCGTTTGCTGGCAGAAGGAAATATCTTTTCTAATTCTCTTTTTGGCATGGGTCATAGCACCTGCAGGCAGTTCATATCCCAGACTTCTGCTCTCTCTTCCTCCTCGTCACAGACAATGTGACAACCAAGCAAGGCAGTGATTGTTGAACCAGAATTCATGTTGGAGACACTTGCCTTTCAAACTGCAATGCCTTTGCTTTTTTTGTTCTTACATTGTTCTCGGAGTTGCCTCTTAAGAGCTGATGAATTCTCTCTCAAAGCTGTTTTGTCAGACATCTGAAAACATTGTACCAATTACCTGAGTGGCTAGTGAGCAATGATTTTTTTTTTAGCAGTCATTCTTTTATCTGAAGAAAATCTAAATTCTTTTCATGCACTCTTCTCTTTTTGCTTTGATAATAACACCTCATTTGCAGTTCTGGGATGGTGCAAACAAAGAATTTCTGAGAGCAGATTTTTGCATACAGTTTGTATTTAGCAGTAAGATTTTTGCATACAGTTTGTATCTTGCAGAAAGTAGACAAAAGAAGCAGCCTAGTTCCCTAACTAGGGTAGATCACAGTAAGGAGAAATTATTTGCCAGAAGTCACTGCTGTGTCCCAGCTGTTTCTACGCTGACAGCTCCAGAGAATTATTCACATTGCTTTCAGGGTGCTCCTGGGATCATAGAGCCTGGCACACCATGAGGAGCAATCTTCATGATGTGTTTTGAGTGAACTGGTTGATGTTAAGCCTTCCCTGACATTGACATGGCTCCCTGGAAGTCAGCAGACAGCCGCAGGAGGACAGCTGCATTAACCACGTGTGGCCTGGTGTGGCTTGGAGATGACGACCAAGACTGGCTGACTGCGTTGCAGTGTGCCGCACCGTTACTTGTGTGCAGTAGCCGTGCTCCTGTGCGTGGCACTGTACCAAGGTGTAAAACAGTGTCACTCGGAAATCATTAGCTGTGACACTTGATGCATAGGCTTCATTTCTCTCCCAGAGGTGGCTATGATTTTTGTTTGTCTAGTTTATGTCCTAGTTTACCAGCTTGTCATCTCTCAGTCATGGCTCTTGGACTCTTTCCTCTTGAAAGGAGAATGTCAGCTTTGTAGTAACTTTCTTATGTGAAATTCAGTACTAAGCAATAAAAGGGTACTTTCCACTTTCGTGTGGGCCAAATTCCTGTTTCTTTTAGGTTTTAATTAAAAGTTTCTGTATTAAGCTGTTAACGTGTACTGCAGTTGATAATTGTTGAGCAGAGGATGGCGTGCACAGAAATTGACTTGTGTGTAGGGAGATTACAAAACAATTTGTAGGGGTGCCACTGGCAATCTTAGCACCTTGTAGCACACAGTTTGCTGTACAGTACTGTCTTAGACCAGTGGTCCATCAAGTCCAACCTCTTGCGTCCAACATTGCACAAGGTGTACTGCTGTACTTTATTTACTCTGTTCAAAATACATTAACTCCCTTCAAAAGAAGTGTCTTATAAGAGAGAAATGAAAACAGCCAGAGTGGAAATACATGAGAATAAATACTTCCTTTGCAGTCACATGGAATTCTCTAGTCATCAGACTTATTAAAAACTCCTCCCCATCCCAATGCCTATCCTCCTACCCTTTGGCTTCTCTTGAACATCAGCAGACTGTGGTCCCAAAGACTGCGCATATTTCAAAGGTGAATATGCAGTGAATATCTTGACAGTGGGCTTCTCTCTTCCAGCTTTATCCTGTAAGTGATGGTAGTTGTACTGAAATAATATATAGAGAGAAATGACTTCTTAATGAGGATGAAACATGTAAGTTGGGTTTTATATATCAGTCTTACTCTAAAAATGCTTCTATAGGAAATAGTGGAACTGTACACTACCCACTTACATTGCGTGGCTCACATTTTCAGCAGGGCTTAATCCAGTCCTTGTTTGCTTGGGTATTTCTTTATACCTACTGGTTCTGACCTGAAATAAGCCATACACACTAGTATTAGGAATTAAAAGCTTTAAAAAATCTCTTGGACCTGCTACCCATTTGAACCACAAAAGGGGAGCTGCCAAATTGCTCTCATAAAATCAACAAGTTAAGTCTGGTATGGAAATAAGAACTAGAGTGATTAAGAATTGATTTGCAAAGCAAGGATTGCAAACTTGTTTGTTTTCCCACACCTGCGCTCCACTTCAGAAGTACAATGATGCAAGGCGTATCTAATGCACCTTTTGCCTAATTGGATAATGTACTCAAGGGAATACGATCAACAGAGGCTTTTAAGATCACACCACCATTTGCCCAATTATCATACCTAATGACAACACATTGTTCCTGCAAAACGTGTCTTTATTCCCTGGTAGGTTACATTTCCTTTCAGCCTTTTACCTATTGATCCAGCAGTACCTCATGTGGAACAAATTTCTTTGTTGGCAAGTCTTGAGTACGAGACCAGAAAAATCTTTTATGTCCTCTCCTCAATATCTGGCTAAGTACATAAAAGAAGGTCAGTTTAGCATTCTTGGAAACAAACTTCAGTGATGAGACATTAGACCAGCTTAAAGAGCTGATAGAAAAAAACAAAGTGAAGAAGAGGTATTTTATTTAAAGACAGCTCGTATTCTCCAGCACAAATAGAAATTACAGATTTTATTACTACTTTTCGCCTTTATCTGTGCTTGCATTTTCTCATTTCTTGTTACATATATGGATCTAGAACAAAACGCCTGATGGGCTAAACTTCTCAGGATATGGACATTAAACAGGCAATTTTATGCTTGGATTGTCTTTAAAATTTGCAACCTCGTCATTATTGTTGTCCCTCCTTCCAGCATTTCTCATAAAGTGCTCCCTGTACAGTGGGATGCTTCTCATAAGAACATTCAGTTTTGTTCTCACAAAGGTTCTTACCAGTAAATTGAGCTAGGGGAGCGTACATGGGCTTTGTATTTCTCTTGTGAAGCTTAAAAGCACTGAGTCTCTGAGAAACACAGCTGAGTATGCTGTGCTCACCTGCTTGAATCCATTTTGTCTCCTCTACAGACTTCATTTTCTGCATGCATCCTCAGGAAGGTGGCAAACCTGGAAAGTTTTACTTACACTGAAAAATGGAAACATGTTTTTTCTCTTAGTGTATGGGAACTGGGAGTTTAGCACTCAATGTCACAAAGAGAGAAACTTGTTATGCCACCAAATCATTCCTCCCAAGCTGTCAGTTTGAGTATTGATCCCCTGTTCCCGAGTAAGTAAACTCTGTGGTTGATCATCATTATTCTAGGACATCTCATACTAGTGACCAAATCAATAATGTCTTTCATGGCCTCCTGCTGTGTGTTCGTGTCATGCCTCAGCACCTCTGCATCAACTATTGTTCATCAAGAACCCAATGAAATAATTTGCAGTGGTGGTGAGAATGCTGTCAGCCACTTCACACTCATTTAGGTCTCAGCTGGGACACAACAGGAAGCCTTGAATGTACAGCATTCGTAATGAGTGTCAGCATTAACTTCACACTGTCCTATGCATCGAGGCTGGAAGATTTCCCCGCAACGTCAGCCTAGGGCAGGTGTAATGCCAACAGTCTGCTTGTCACGAAGCTGCCTTTGAGCAGGAACGGGGATAAATGTAGGTGTTCCCCTTTGCTATCCGGAGGCTGTCAGGGAGCAGTGAGGCCAGCTGCTCGCCCAGGGATGGAGAAGCAGGAGATGCGTGTGGCGGTAAGGCCAGCAGGGCAGACGATGATGAAGCTGCAGTTGCAAAACAGAGTGGTGCTCTGTCACTAGCTTACCCAGAGAGTTAGACGTGTGGTAATCTTAAATTATTCCTGAGTCTTTCTAATAGATGAGGCTATGTCTACATTTGTTAGTCACAAAGCTCAGTAATTCTGAAGTTGTTGAACAAGGGTGTGGCTTTTGTTTGGGGCTTCTTAGGTTTCTCAGGGGTGTGGTTTCTTGTTTTTATTTTCATACTACTGTGGTGATGCAAATCCCCTCTCTTGTCCAGATGTAGCTGTAGAGAAATCAACTACATTTGCTATGAATTACTGTTAGATCTAGTATAACTGTGTCCGCATGAAAGTTTGTGCTAGGTAACTGCTGATCTCTCCCACCAGATTCAATGGTTTCAGTACATTCACACATTTGGAGTCTAAGAAATATTTGGATCTGCCCTGGAAATGTAAACATGTAAGTCTGTAATGGTAGTGCAGAAAAGAGCTTTACAGAAATTATTTTAAATAAAAATATGCACCTTGCCCCATACTCTCTCACTCCACGTGAAAGAAAAACTGCATTTTTAGATCATAGCTTGGAGACTGAAAGAGGCCACCAAAAGATTTTGCACTGAAAGAATGTCTAGTAGAAATTTGATCTGACAGCACTTTGTCTGATCATACGTGTGCACCAGTGGATATGCCTGCACCCTGGATTTTTTGTCTGCATTGGTTTAGTGGATGCATGTGGGATTTCTGGCTTCATTCAGGAAGAGGCCCTGCGATTTTCTGATGTCTGTCCCTTCACCTCATGGTATCAAACACAACTATACCCAGCTGCTTCTGTAATTCTTTGGGGAGGAGTAAAGTTTAACTTAAGAGGTTGGAAATACCAGTGAGACTTAATCTGCCAAGGAAATACACAGCACAGTGACCCATTCAAGTTACGCCCAGCTATTGTTCTAAATGTGTTTCCCCTGCATGCAGACACGCTTTCATAGCATTCATTAGCTTTTTTATTAACATGGACTGGACTGTGGCAGTAAAGGTATCAGCCACACTTTGTTACAGGCAGCTTTCTGCCTGCTGTCCAGTCCACCCAGGTACTCAGACTGGACTTCAGGGAGCAGGGCTCTTGCACGGTAATCCTGCCTGCAGAGCTAGCACTCAGACTGCAGCACATTCCTTAAGCCCACTGCTCCAGCTGATTTCTGTGAAATAAATTGGTAAGGGCTGAAGACTGCGTTTATCTTCCTCCAAAAAGAACCGTTAATGCAATCCCCTGTTGGTCGGTGATCATCTTGCTAGTGTCAGTGTCATTTGGTGCACACAGCCCTTCCCACAGACAGTGACAAGACTAGGCGGGAGCCAGCCAGCTGTCAAAGACTGACAAAGTCTGCCACAAAACAATAGACAGCTTACCTGCAAGCATCTTGCACTTTCCCTTGGAGAAGGGATTCATACAGGACTCAGGTGTGCTGGATCTTTGTCAGATGCTCCCTCGATGACACAATCCCACATCCCCTTTCTGTCTACAGACAGAAAGACTGCTGCTTTCTGTCCCATTTGAGTGTTTTCTTTTCTCTTGAATTAAGTAAAGCCAAACTGTCTCAGTGCAGTAGCACTGGAAATGCTCTTTAACAGCTCCTTAGTGATGTTGGTCCCTGTAGGATATATTTCATATCTGATCCATTAGGTATTTTTATACTTTTAATGTTGATACAAATATATTTGAATATTGAATTTTTCCAAAGTGTAAGTCACATCTGCTGTGGGCCCTGGTATATGTACCTCAACGGATTGTTCCAGGAAATAATATCATGTTCTGTCCTTACCTGAGAAACAGTTAGAGACAGGGCGAACAAAACGTCCTGGTTTTCCCAGAGTCGAGTTTAACTCAGCTAAGGCAATAGACAAGACAGAAATGCTACATTAGAAAGTAGAACCAAGGTTTCTTAAAGTTTGAGGCAGTTCAAAAGAGGCAGTTTGCTTTGCACCTAATTTTATCTAGAGAACATTTTTTATGACTCGCTCAAAACCCTATTCCATCATATGACAGTGGGCAGAATTCTGGTTAAAAAATGCTTTTGTCCTGTTTTGTGCTTTGCTCTATTGCCTGTGCAATTTTAATTATATTTCCTTACATCTTTTCCATATTTACAGCACAAATCTAGGGAAAGACTTCTTAAAAATTCATCCGGAGAATATAAAGGCAGATGGGATTGTTGTGATTCTGTATTCTGACTTCCTGCCTAGAGTAGGCCTTCTTCATCTTTGATTCAGGTTGTGCAGATGGCATTACAATGCTGTGCCCATTGCAAGCTGACGCTTCTTGAATCTAATGTGTAATGTAGGGTGTTCTTGGCCATTCCATTGCTGTAGTAATGGTGTAATAATAGTATAACAGCTTAGAAAGCTGATAAAAGACTAATGATTTTCCCTGCCTATATGAGCTAGCCAGGTATTAAATTAAAATCACATGCTAGTCACCCAGATAAGCCAGTCTTTTGCTGTTACATTTACAATTACTATGTTCATCTTCTAGTTTTCTTCCCATGCCCAAAAGGTTCTTATGGGAAGGAATTTGTGTCTAAGCAGGAAGTTGATTGAGATGCAAGGAGGAAATGCCAAATAACGTGCCCTTTCTAGTTTGCATAACGCAAATATTTGAAAAGTGGGGAAAATACTAAGTTAGCAGGAAATTTACTGAAGGGGTGCAAGGTAATGTTCGGCTGCAGACAGTGATACTGAACAATAAATTAGGGAAGCTGGGAGCAACACAGTACTAGGATAAGTAAGGATTACCAGGCAATTAAAAGCAACTTAATTACATAGTTTTGAAAATCTTATGCCTTCTAAAGTTTCAGGCAGCTTCTTTGTGTTTTGACTGCCTGGATGGAATACTCGGATCCCATCTTTAACTTAGAATATAAAACACCTATTCCTAACAGTAAAGTTAGGTGAGACTGGATTTCCTGCTAAATCAAATGTGCTTTTATGAGCCACGTGTAAGCAATTCAGAGGTCATGGCTCATCTGCCACGGGCAGGTGGTGAATGGAATGCCCCAAGGATGCAGCTGCATCGTGCAGCTGTATGAACATGTGCTATGCTAGCTGTTGAGTGAGTACGTGCTTCTTCTGTAGTGTTCCCCTGCTATTACCCCCATGTGCTGCAGGGCAAATACAAGTGTGCAGGCTTCTAGCAGAGGGTGGCGGGCCCTGCGGGTTTACTGCCTAACTCACTCTGACTCACTTCTCTGTCCTTTGCACAGCATGGCTGGGCTGGCCCCACAGGGCCTGATCTTCCTTCCATCCGTGCAGGCTTGGCAGTTGCATTTGGGCAGCTTTGGCTGGGCTTGCACCCAAGTACTGAGGTGGGAACTGGATTCTGATGCAGTACCTGCGTGACAGACTTCAGGGCAGCTGCAGAGGCTTGCTGGGCTGTGAAGAGCTGATCTCTGCCTGGCCTCGCAGCACCAACAGACACCTCTGGAGCGCTAGCAGTGTACCTTGTTTTATTCAGGTCTGTGGTAGCTGTTTGCATAAATTTAAACCAACCACAAGAAATTATCTGTCTATATTAAAAAAGAGTAGCGTTCCTATGCTAGTAAAGTTCTTCTAATGAAAAAAGGCAAAAAACCCTATAGTTTATCTCCCATACTGAGACCATAACAGAAATGACTGTAACAGTAAAAGTCATGCCTTAATTCTCATCCTTCAGACACCTTAGCACAAGTGTTTTAACAGTGTAAATTAATTATTAAACAGGTCAATACAGTTTGGTAAGGGGTCTCCTCTAAAATACGTGTGTCTGAGAACAGATAAATGCAAAGTCTGTATCTCAGAACCAAGACTGGGTTATGTTTAAAGGATGCTGAGCTATTTTTTGCTTGCAGCAGGTAGCCAGGGGAATGTGAATGCCAGGGCAAACACTTGCTAAGGGAACGAAAATGAGCCCAGGATGCAGAAGGGTTTTATCAAGTAGATGCAGGAAAGCAGTACACATTATCACTGAAACTTTTGACTATTTTTAGTATACCTACCAAACCTGAAGAGACCAAAAAGCAGCTGTGAAATTGAATAGGGAGTCAGGAAACATGCATTGTAGTAAGTCAGTGAATTCAACACTTCTCATTTGGTCAGAAAAATAATTCTGTAGACTTAACTAGCCAGACAGACATTAAGTACAGAAGATACTTAGACATCCAACTTTTAAAACGCCATGCATATTCAGACATCTGAAGTTAGGTGTCTGTATCTGGAATCAAATCCCAATAAACTCTTTTCTCTGCTACTGTCTTGCAGTTCTCTGCATTAGCATAAACATTGTGCTTTGATTAATTATGCTGGTATCCTACTCTATTTTTGGACCTTGGACAAGTGTCTCAGATGTTTCAGTGGTGAGTCAATCACCATGAATTGGTGATTAATCAATCTAGTAGTTGTAATCACTTATATTTTACAGTATACTTTGAAAAAATTGCAAGTGGATCTGTATTACATGACTTACCAGTGTTGGGGAATTTTTGTTGTACCCTGTGAGGCAAATCAAACACATGTTTGTACTTAAATATAAAAAGATTTAATGAGCAATGCATTGGACAGAGTCCTACCACCATAAGCAGATCTACAAGGAGCCTCCAAAGACGTGACATGGGCTGATTCCTTTTGTACACTTGTACCAGCACTGATCACGTGAGCATCAGCATTGCCTTAACCTGCTTTTTGTTTCACTCCCCCCCCCAGCACCATTTCTGTTCACCAGATTCTGTTTACCAAAAGTGGCCCCTGGGCACCCACATTCCATGATTGATAGAAGACAATCCTGTGGCTTTTCTTACCTCATCAGAAAGGAACCTCTGCTCTCTTACATGGAGTTATTTTGTCCCTGGCATTCCTGTTTCCAGACAGTTTGGGCCATCTTGTCCTACCTTAGCTCATTCCTCTGTCACAAGTTACCATTGCTGAGTTACAATTTGAATTTCCCCTTCACCTGTGAGTCAAAAATTGGACTTGACCCAACACAGTGTTCCCATCCACTGTTCTTACCATATAAGTTTGCTGCAGGCTCAGTTCCACACTGGTGAAACATTTGGAGTATGTCAAAGGTAATTTTAGGTTAATGTACTGCGTTTGAACTACATAATATTACATAGCCTTAGTGTAGCAGTCTGAATAGCCTGTTAAGTGCTCTAAATCTTGGTGCATCCCTAGATGCTGTAAACTGAGTGAGGTTGCAAATGGGTGGATAGATTTTAAAAAGAGGATTCTGAGCACTTCTTTATTTAGCCTGGAAATTGAACCGTCAGCGTTTTTTATGTTGTTGGGACAGCCACTGGTGTTTCTATAAAGCCTTTATATGAGGATCTTGTATTTCACAAAAGCAAATTTTGTTATTGCTACTTGGAAACATAGAAAAATGAGGTACAGGAAGGTGCAGTTACCTCATTCCTGTCTTCAGAATGTAATTCTACTTCTGGATTCAAATATCCCAAATTCAGATGTTTCCATCCAGATCTGAACTTTATAACCTGAATTCATCACAAAGTCCAGCATCAGTTGCTCACCTCAGACCATCTTTGAGTTCACTGATATTCTACATTTCAGGGAACATTGTGTGCATTGTGCTGCTCTCAAGCCAGTCGCATTCCCTTGGTCTCTCTTACACACACGCTTAAAATAGAAGACAGAAAAAAATGCAGAAAACAAGGACTTCCTGCATTCTTGCATTTTTTTTCCCAGCCTGATTTGTGCTTCTAGGCAGATTGTGAATATTCAGCTCACATATTACAGCCAAAGCAGAGCCTATACCCACTAGTCTCTTGCAGACAAAGAGAATATGCTCTATAGAAGTCTGTACTTCACAGTCTATTCCTGAACCAGCTCATGTGGCCTGAATAACTCAGAGGCTGTTTCCACATTTCAGCTGTATCCCAGTGGTAGCTGCATTTTGGTGGATGAAAAAAGTCCTTAGGTATTTCAGCTGAATTTTTCAGAGAACTTTGGGCAGAAAAAAATGATGCAGAAATGTATTCATGAATTAATAATTGTCAGTTTTGTTTATGGATTTCTAACTGACCTGAATGTCTCCATGGTTCCTGAATCCATCGTAGCACTAAACTGGTTTGAATAAGACCCCATTTTTACTAACCCGAGCCTGTCTCTGTCTGTACTTCACTCTTACAAGCTTAGCTTCATATATAGTCTTTATGTGAACAGTACATGAAGTGTGAGGCAGGAAAAAACATTGTTTAGACGCAAGAGCTACTAACGAGACATTGCAAACAGGCAATGAAGTTCCTGTGGTCCCAGACAAGGACAGACACAATCAATCCAAATGATGCAATGCTGTTCCAGATGTCCAAAGATTTCAGACTAACGAGTTATGTGTTGACATTTGATTAATTGTCACTGGTTATGGTGTAGCTGAGTACTGCATCGGAGGAGCAGTATGAACTTAAGGAACAAAACCACAAACAGTGCCTACCCACTCCTTTCACTTACAGAGGGACACCACTTGATTAAGCAATCTGAGCCAGATGTTGTCATTTATTCTACCTGAAGATCTGGCACATGTGGAGCCAGGTAACCTCTGCTATGACACAGTTCCACCCCAACCCCTCTCGTCCCCCAGTTATTGAGTGGGATTCTCAGACATGAGTCAAAAGCAGCAAAGTTTGAGTTATAAATGCAAAGCCAGGAAAATGTGCAATAGCAATGTGAAATAAAAATGGTGGAAATATCTGGTAATGGCTATAGATCAGATAATAGCTTGTTTTTATGAGGAAATACTACTTGCATCCACTTCAGCTTCAGGGTGCACTTCTGTAGTAAGCAATAAGGGATCAACGTGAAGTCCTAGCCTGGAAATTAGGCATGAAATATAGGTTTCAGCCGCAATTTGAGTGTTTGCTCTTCCTGGAAGTTGTCAGTATGTGCAGTTCTGTTCTGACCCTATTTTTCTTTTGTCTTCATAGCACCCACTGTGTACAATAATTGTGTCTCTCTGCTGCAGACTAATCATGCCAATAAGAGCTATGGAATTGCCTGTCTGTTTCCTGAGGTCTGTAGTGTAGACATATCCTAAGCAGTTATATTGATCCTTCTTTGTTCTTCAAAGAAATACATTTTTATTTTGTCAACAGTTAAAAAAATGGTTCTGTATTACCAACTGGAAGATGGAAGCTCTAGGCTAACAGGAAAAATGAAGAGGCACACCTCGTTTCTGATGTGAGTGCTGTGAATTGTATATGTGCTGGCATTGTTCTTGATTATCTTCATGGGCATGGATTAAAAAGTGAAGTATCCCCCCTGGAATGCATCTGTCCAGAAATGACATAGCGATGTTTGGTCAAAGAAGTCTTTGGATTTTGAGTAGTCTTAGATGCTGTATTTGATCCCTTCAGAGGAGCTACAGGGATTTTCTCTAACAACTCTTAAAGTTATTAAAGTATTCAATGAAATAGTATACCAATTTAGCCAGTTAAATTCCAGTGGAGGTGAGCATCATATCTGCTCTTGTTCTCAGTAACTGTGGATTTTGTGTTCCTTTGCACCAGGATGTGAATCTTGTGGCTCATGGCAGTTTAATGAGACATCATTCTGAATTCCCCTAAGGAATCAGAGGTTAAATTGTACCAGAAGGACATACAGCTTATCTTCATCAACTGCTGTCAGCCTTCTTGGCATTACACTGATTTCAGGAGGTCAGCTGGTCTATGTAAAGGCTGCTCAGAGCAGGAGGACTTTGTCATCTACCAATGTAATTGGATTTGTGCCTGCTAGAAGAGGATTTCCAGCACACCCAACTCACAAATTTACCTGCTGTTAAAAATGACGATTGTGAGCTCTGCATTGCTTCTCTGGACACTAAAATGATTACAGAGAGATGAGACATTTTGCTTTCTTTATAACTTTTCCTTGCTCAATGAAGATTTCTTTGTGTGGGAGATTTTCAGTGTGCATGGGTTTGGGGCAGGCTTTGCACAGGCACCCAGCTTGCAGAAAAGCACCTAGATATGTGGAGTCTACCGGTTTTCACACCAGCACCTCCCTGATGGACAAAACAGAGAGAGTGAGAGCACAGAGGGAGGCTTTGTCTGCAGTGTTCCTGTGAATTGCCCTTGCCTGGCTGCCTTAGCTTGGGCAGTCTAGGGATCATGTAAGTATTTGTAAAGTGGCGTGGTTTGTCTGTGTCCCCCTCCTTCCCCCCTGCATGAGCTCACAGAGGAGCTGCTTGCACTGCACAGCATGGCATGGCACTGTACTGCATGGTACGGCACAGCGCGGCACCGCACCACACCACACTGCATGGCACTGCACCACACAGCACCACATGGCACGGCACGGCACTGCATGGCACGGCATGGCACCGCACAGCACGGCGCAGCACAGCATGGCACGGCACCGCACTGCATGGCACGGCACGGCACGGCACAGCCCCGCATGTCAGCAGAGATAGGGGCAGAGCGCCTTTGGGCCTTTGGCTCTTTGGACCCTTGGGCCGTTGTGCCGGGGCGGCGCTGCCCGCTGGCACGGCTGCCCCACAGGCCGCCTGGGTGGAGGGACAGACCCAGCCACACTGTTGCAGCAGCGCAGGCAGGCTTGCCCTTTTCAAATTGGGCCTAAAACCTGCATGCTCGAAGACCTGGGCTTCTCCTTACTGCGTTCAACGATCTGGCAGAGCGGGTGGCCACCGCAGCCTTGGCGCCTGCCTGCTGCCAGGCTGACGGCAGGGTGCAGCACGCGCAGCGGGCACGTCCACGCTCCTGGATTCATCTCTGGCGGCATCCTGGACTTGCATGGTGGAAGGGAGTTACGGGTACACATCTGTTTGCTGTATGGCCGTTACCAGCTTATGAATGTGAATTGCTGGGTCTGAAATATCAGAGGGGCCCTCAGGTTTGTTAGGTGTTTTAGGGGCATGTGTAGAGTTTGTTCTGCTAGACAACAGTGGTACGCAAGTGAGGCCGGCGCCGCAGCGTTCGTGCATAGCTCCGACGTTTGGCTCTGCCGTGCGCGCCCTGACGCCCGGGGAGCGCGCTCGCTGGCAGCGCGTCGGGAGCACAGTGCTGTGGGGTGCCCGGGGCCCAGCACGGAGCCCTGGCAGCTGGGGCAGGAGGGTGAGGGGAGCCGCTGGGCCGCGGGGCGCTGCGGGCTGGGGCTGTGTCCCTGCTGCCCACAGCGCTCGAGCCCCCGCCTGGCAGGGGAGGGAAGGGCCGGTGGGCGCCGCCTGCGCGCGGGGCCCCGGCCCGGCCAGGGGCCTGGGGCAGCGCTGGGCTGCGCTGGGGTGCCGAGAGGGGCCCTGTGGCAGCCCAATTGCAGTGAGGTGACGGGAACAGCAGGTGGCACTGCTGGGTTAAAAAAATTCACGGGATCAGATGGTTATGCTCACGCTGCTCTTGCAGCAGCTGTGCCTCGCCAAGGGGAAAAAAAAATGTCCAGGGTTTTATCCTGGTTCTCTGAAGACCGCTGGGAGTCAGCGGCAATGTGTTCAAGAAACAAGAGGAGGTGTACAGGCGCACACAGCACGGTGTAGTTCAGATCAGCGGTGGGGCCTGGGCGTGTTCCCTGCGGGGGGCTGAGATGCTGAACATTACGCTGGACTGGGCCCCTGTCCTCAGAGCCTCAAACTCCCTATCCCTGGAGATTTAGGAAACACTCTCCCCCTACCTTGGCAGGTATAATGCAGGTCAGTTGATAGTGCATCCATCAACATGGATCAATTTGCTGTATCAGTTCTGGGTATTCTGCACTGATTTTGTGGAGTTTGGACCTGACTGTATGAAAGACCTTTGAGAAATCAGGTCATCCTGAAGCAGAGTGAGAAGGGCATGAGATTTCATGCAGCGGTGTACGCAGAAACAGGGCTGAACAGCAGGGTGCCAGGTCACCAGGGAGGCAAACAGCAAGTTCGCAGATGACACAAAACTGGGGGAAGTGGCTGGTACGCCACAGGGTTGTGCTGCCATCCAGACAGCCTGGGAAAATGGGCTGGCAGAACCTCAATAAGTTCAACAAGGAGAACTGCAGAGTCCTGCACCTGGGGAATAGCAACCCCATGCACTAGTAAATGCTGGGGGCTGAACAGCTGTAAAGCAGCTCTGCAGAGAAGGTCCTGGTGGACACCAGTCTGAACGTGAGCCAGCCGTGTGCCCTTGCCGCAGAGAAGGCTTGTGTTATCCTGGCTGCGTCAGGCGAAGCATCGCCAGCAGGTTGAGGGAGGTGATCCTGCCCCTCTGCTCAACACTGGTGAGGCCACAGCTGGAGTCCTGTGCCCAGTTCTGGGCTCCCCAGGACAAGAGAGACGTGGACGTACTGCAGAGAGTCTGTCAAAGGGCCACAAAGATGATGAAGGGTCTAGCATCTCACGTGAGGAAGTGCCGAGAGAGCTGGGACTGCACAGCCTGGACACGAGCAGGCTCGGGGCTTCTCTGAGAAGCTCTAAGAAGGTGGCTCACTAACACGCTAGTCTGCACACCCACTGTTCCTCTAGAAGACTGAAAAACAAGGTAATGAATCATTAAACCAGACTAGGATTAACAGGACAAAACATTCTCACTCTTTCCCATGTAGCGTTAGATGGAAGCATGGAACAGTCTTTTTACTAATACTACCAGCAGAGCTTTCATCCCAAAAAGAAAATCAGAAAGAGTTGTCACAGAATCACAGACTCATTGCGGGTGGAACGGACTTCTGGGTCCATCTGGTCCAACCCCTCTGCTCCAGCAGGACCACCCAGAGGAGGGTGCCCAGGACCACGTCCAGGCGGCTGTTGAAGATCTCCAAGGAGGGAGAGCCCACAGCTTCTCTGGGCGGCCTGTGCCAGGGCTCCGGCACCTGCACAGCACAGAAGTGCTGCATGGTATTCAGAGGGAGCCTCCTGTGTTCCAGTTTGTGCCCACTGCCTCTTGTCCTGGTGCTGGGACCCGCCTGACAAGAGCCTGGCTCCATCCTCTCTGCACCTCTCTGCAGGTGTTGATGGACACGGATGAGACCCCCTGAGCCTCCTCTTCTCCAGGCCAAACGGTCCCAGGTCTCTCAGCCTTTCCTAATGTAACAGATGCTCCAGTCCCTTGATCATCTTTGTGGCCCTTCAGTGGACTCTCTGGTATGTCCGTATCTCTTTTGTTTTGAAGCACCCAGAACTGGGCACAAAAGTATGGTCCAACCCCATAGGCCCCCTTGTTCTTTGAGTGTCAGGACTGTTGTAGGGAACATGTTCCCTGGAAGTAGGCAAAAGCGGTACATTTCAGATTCCATGTTTAGAGTACATTTTCATTGCTTTTTATGACTGGGTGTTAATCTTTTCAGAGCATCCCCTCCTTGTTATTAACCCAGCATGTGAGCTTTTCTCATCAGTGTCCCCGGAGAAATAATGCTACCTGCATACTCCAGAACCATTACCTCGTAACAAATGTGTCTTACTGGTCCCCTTCCTTCCCCATCCCTCGAAATGTGGCAACCCTGTTACACACTGCCTGAGCTCTGCTTGTGGGAGAGTGGTTTGGGACATTTGCTGGTTGTCTGTGCCTTGTGAACTGGTTACTCACATGTTCCCAGTCCCTATTTGCTTGTTGTCAGTATCTGTGGGAGTCTTGTGTTTACTTTCCCTAGCTGCTGAATCCGGAGATGGCCCCAGACGGGGCCTTTTGGGGCAGCAAAAAGACTTTTTTTAATTGCTCAGTAGTTCGAATGTTTGTCCTTCAAACATCAGGAAGTTAGTAATACTGGTGGTTTTATTTGCAGTAGCTACACTTGTTTGATGAGCCTCAGACAGAGAGTGGATCTGTATTTATAATCATTGATATTAGTGATTTCACCTCCAGTGTAGGAGCTTTAATGTAGGTTCTGGTTTCTTACAGGAGGCAGAACACTTTGAAAATCAAAGTGGGTTGGTTTTTGTCATATTGTTGCATTACACCACTACCTAGAGAATGAAGTGAGCCATTCAGGAAACTTTTTGTAAAGCTACTGGCCTAAGAAAGTTTGGTAGAACTTTACCAGGGCTGAGAAAAGGGTATAAGCATACAAACATTAAAAGAAAGATTTCTTTCTCTCCTCCCCTCTCTCATGCCTTCTGATCTGGAAAAGAATGTGATAATGCAGAGATGAACTGTTCTCCTCATTCTGTGGGGCCAGTAGTGATTTTAGCCTAATAGTCCATCAATCTATTGTTATAACTATTGAAGCTAGAGAAACACACCAGCAGAGAAACTACTCCAGTGACTCATTGCTCTGTCGACATCCTCTAATGGAAAGAACACAGAATAACTTCCTTGAAAAATTCCAAAGGCTTTCTTAGGTACTTAGCTGTTTATTTGCTATCCTGTCTGCCTCTTTAGTGAATGGCAAGTAGATGATATTTTGTACATCCATGAGCTACAGGCATTAGTCTTTGTGAAAAACTCAAACTTTCCTTCAGCTCAATTTCACATTTTTTAATATAGCATCTCATCTGCAGAGGGGGTTGGTCATATTTATCTAGCATTGATAGCATTGATATGAGGCTGACTTGCTTGGAAATGCCGCATGGAAAAGGCTACATTTGTATTACTGTTTGCATTAATTATTTTTGCTTTATTAACTTCCTAGGCTGGATTGGAGCACTTACAAGAGACGGAGCACTTCGCAAATGAACATGCATTATTTTTCATCATATTATTGCATTACACCATTATCTGCAGAGTAAAGTGCACCCTTCAAGTTCTAACAAGCTATAATTTCATTGAAGGCTCCCTAGTATTTCTGCACCACAAGAGGAAAGCTGCAACAATTTAGTCACAGGAGCCAGAAAATCAAATTATAGACCCTTTAATACCCAACTGAGGATGCACTGTTGCTCTGATACATCCCAGCTGGGAGCATTTCTGATGTGCTGAAACTGGATGGATTGTACCTTTTACAGACTTTTCAAGTCATAGTAGCCATTCAGAGCCAACTTGGCATCACTGTCCTTTCCTGCTCCTTAGACACAGAGATTGGAGCCAAGAGTCTGTTTGGCAATGAAGGGTTTGTTATTTTGTCCTGCTCCTTGGGAGGCTGTGCTCTTCTGTGTGAGCCATGAGGAACAAGAATGAAGGAGACCTTGAGAAAATGTTTTCTGCAACTGAAGGTAGCTGCTGACTTCGAGACCTATGGAAGCAAGCCAGGAAGCAGAGTTTATTGGAAGTCCGTTTGCTTACAACACAGTGAAGGTATCTTATTGCAATACAATAAGTGCTTCACATTTTGCAGCGCACCTTTTGCTTTCGTGCTGGTGTTGTAACTGAGTGCACCTCATTCTCACTATGGCCTGCAGATGCCTTGCGTGCACTGATAGATTTGAGATGCAGTGCTCAGCCCAAACCGAGGATGGTATCATAAGAACTGACCAGGATAGTGTAAGTAATATTTTGGGGAAAGTATAGAAAGGCAAAACTAACCAGTCCACAAGCTGTTTTTTTTCCCCTGCAGGAATCAAAATCAATTAATAGAAGCACAAAGAGACCCTCCCCAATTCCAACCCCATGAAATGTATTTGTTTTGGTGTTTTATCCCAACTTTCATCCTCCTGCATCCTATTTGGACCCATAGTCTGTCACAGGAATTGCCTGTGCAAATGAGCAATAATTAAGAGCCGTGCTGAACGGCAGCAGCTCAGAAAAGTAACCACTGTGCTTATTTTGCATTCACTTTGCGCTGGCATGAACCACTGTGTTGGACAGAGAACAGTGAGACCCAAAATGTTTTCTCCTGTGTGAGGAATGAAAACTTAAAATAAGTTGGCACACTGATGACCTGAAACTGTAGAGCTCTGTTGCAGCAATAGTTCAAGTATGTGTCGGAAACAGAAGTCTCTGCAATAAGTGTTGGGTCCTGTCCATAGACACACGTAGTTTGACAGATCTGAATTGTACATGCACAAACACATTGTGTTGCTGGGCTTTCAAAGATACTGACCTCCTTTGGCTTTGGCTTCAGTTGGTCTGAAAAACCAGAGAAGATGCTCCAAAGCTATGATATAAAAGCCATTCCCTATCTATTTGTAGATTAGAAATAAGCCTCTCTTTGAATTACTGAATATAAAGTATTTTTCAAAAACAAATTACACAGTACAAGATCAAATACATAGAAATATATTGCAGAAAGGCCCATTAGAAAGTGTATAAAGAAGGTATATAACTACTAGGCCAAAATATCAATACACATTTCCTGCGAAGAGGGATAGTTGATAGTTGTACTTCCTAGGCTGCCTAGTTCATCGCTTCTGTGTGTTGTCTAAAACCACAGATGACCTGTGAACTATTGAATCTGATCTTCTTACCATGTTGTAGTTATTACTTATGTCATTAATGACATGGAGATCTAACACTGGAAATTTGTTATTTCTATATTTCTTATCAATAAATACTTTGAATATAATTTTGACCATATAAGCTGTTCATTTACACTGTATACTTCTCTGAAGTTAGGCAGTGAAATTCAGCTGGTCAGGTTCACTTTTTGTTTGGTCGTTTTCCCTTTCTGGTTCTTATGTGCTTACACAAGATTCCAGTGTTTGGTTGTTCACCTTTGAAAAGGAGGAGAGGTGAAAATCTGTAGCAATGGTTTGAAGAGAAATTTTAAAAGACCTCTTTCTAGTTCTACAAAATGCTTGTAGGAGATAGGGGAAGGCGCGAAGTTCCTCTCAGCTTTAAATAGGCTGCCTTTGTTTCGTAGACCCTGGAAATAGTGCAATGCCCAGCCAGACCTTAGATGACAAATTTTTTATGGAAAGGCATGAGGCTTATTTGGCCATTGAAGCATCGGAGAAGGAAGGCCGTGAGGAGAGAGGGACCCTTGATATATCCATCACACTCCTCAGCAGGGCTCTGACTATGTCAGTGATGTACATTTGCCTCAGTAGGCAAAGATTCCCCATCTCTTATTTCCTGCCTTTAGGTTTCCTTGGCATGTCAGGATCCTTGTCCTCTCTGCACACCCTGTGACTGTAACTTCAAGTGGCAGCGCTTGAATTCAGCATGCAGCTCTTGCCTTCCCTGTACACCCCGACATGTTATAGCCAGGGCTCTGCTCTAGGTTCAGGACACACTCGAGAGTGTGACCTGGGGGAGGGATGGGGGGAGAAGAGACAAGATAGCTGGGAGGGGTGAGGGGGGGTTTGGGTGGGAAAGATACTGGTTTGTGTTCTTTAATTCTTGAGCTTTACAGGGAAAAAAATGTAAGAAATAATGAGTGCTGGTTTGAAATGAAACAGTCAAATTGTATAAATTCCAACTTTTTTGCAGCTAGATACATTAATTGCATCACAGATCAAGGCAAATTTTTCATCGAATCAGCTTCTGGAGAGGGTGCAGCCTTCTAAAAATACAGAAGCACAGTCACCCTAGGTAACATTCGTGCACAGATGAAGAGCGATCGCCAGGTCAACTGAAGCAGTCTCCTAGAGATCCTGCTTTTTGGTATCCTCTCAGAGCGCCTCTGCCACAGTGACGTCCCTTCGCTGAGCAAAGGTCAAGTCCCATCTGCCCTCGCATCTGCACGGTTTCCTGTTGGGCTCCATTGCTCACTATTAAGATCCTTTTCTTCTCAGAAAGGCATCACACCAAGGGGAGGAGAATGGAAGGAAAGACCACAGGTGAGCTGCTGTGAGCCAGATTCCCCCCGGCTCTGCTTTTCTGCTCCAGCTAGAATGAAGCAAACCCAAGAATGGAAGTGATACTGGTATAAATGCAGCGATGGTGATGACTGGGGCTTGCAGTAAACAGGACTGAGTCTGTATCAAAAAGTCAAAAGTCCTCAGCCTGCTGCGGCGTGTATTTGAGCTCTCCATTACCTCCATGGGGCACAGCGACCTGGATTAGCGGAGTCAACCCAGTAGTGACTTTGGTCTTACCTGGTGGGTGCCAGCATATTTTGTACAGCCTGCTTCCACAAAGCGCTGGACAGCGTAATGAAACGATCTGGGGAGGCCTAAGTATTGGTCAGCTCTCAGGCAAGTGTTCGTTAGGAAATGGGAAGCACGTTCCAGGTAGGACCACAGCTGCAGAAATACCCATCTCGTCTCTGAGAGGGAGTGATTCTTCATCTTGGAACAGGAGCGAATTTGTCAAGCCAAATTCCAAGCACAGCGTTTGTAACTGTGGTGCCTTGACCCACTGAAGCACCCCAGCAGAAGGGAGATTTAAATCAGCTGAGGCTTTTATGTTCTTTGGCACAGGCGGGGTCGTGCAGCGTTGGGTACATGCAGCGGGGGAGCCACGAGTGTAAGCGCTCCGTCCGAGGTAACCCGGTGGTGACTCAGCCGGAGCTGCCTGCGGTGGCGCTGGCACACGGCTGGCGCCTGGCAGGGCTCGCACACTTGCAGCTCAGAGCAGGACGGTGGTGTGCGCCGCGGGGCAGGGGCCGTGTCGCGCTGGCTGGCCCGACTGCGGTGCTGGCCCCTGGTGGTCGGCCCTCGCGTGCTGTAACAGTGCGAGCCTTGTGGGGGCGGTGCAGAGCCCTGGCGCCCCGGCCAGCTCGGTGCCCCGTGGAGGCGTCACCTCGCTGCGGCCGCGCCCCGCGGTCCGGGATTGCTGGCCGCCAGGTGGCAGCAGCGGGACAGCGGGGGCAGGTGGCCCAGAGCCTTCCCGGAACGCGCCGGGTAGGCTTGGCTGCGCTGGCGGTCGTGTTACGGGGTCACGACGCCGGGCGCTATTCCGGGTGGCGAACCGGGGGGCCGGAGACCGAGGCAGAGCCCGATTCCGTTGCCCGAACGCCGCCCGGGCGCGGCGGTT
>VXAL01004689.1:102105-148551 GCA_013399475.1 Chauna torquata | reverse complement strand
CCGGGGACGAGCGAGTTCCTCGCGGCCCGTCCGGTTCCTGCCGGGGCGGCAGCGGGGCCTGCGGCGCCGCGGGTGCGTGGTTCTTTGTTTCGAACGGGTCGGCGGTGTCCCTCCGGCTGTTTTTTTTAAAGCTTGGGTGTATCTTTCCCTCCCCGCGCTAGCTGTCTTTGGTGAGATAACCAAGGCTATGTCATCATGCTGATGTGCTAATGAGCTCACGCTTTGTGGATTTAAGAACGGGCTTCCAGAGACGGGCCTACAGAGCAGAGGGCTTCGGGGTGTCAGACAGTGGTGTCAGAGCTTCACGAGCCTGCGGAGACGTGAGGCTCGGAAGGGGAGCTGGCGCCACCGGTACCAGCAGTACCTGGTGCGCGTAAGTAGCACGCGTGTGGCCTGAGGTGTCCCCGTCACTGCAAGATCTGGCTGATGAAACGCTCCAGAAGAAAGGTGAAGGAGGCCTCTTGGCGGACAGCAGGTATAAAGCTGTGAGCTGAAGGTGTAAAGGTGCGAGTGGAAGTGTAGAGGGGAGTGATGTAACTACTGTTGTGTCAGAAACCGCCGCCTTAAAATCAGATGTTTCTGCAAGCTGGAAGCCCTTCGTGAGCACATCTGGGCTACAAGTGTGAGCATTGAAACAGTGACGCTGTGAGCCTGGGCCAGCACAAGACACTCCTCCCAGTTTGGGGAGCAGTTGTGCTGTCCTTACTGCTCGCTGCCGGTCCTGTCCGCAGCAAGATGGATGTTGTGGGTAGTTTCATATTTGGTCAACAGGATGATGTGCATCTCAGGGTAGATCCTCCTACCATCTGGAAATGTGAGGAGGCGAGGAAAGCCAGGTGTTGTAGCCAGGGAGGTTGTTCCTCTCGGTGCTGGGGAGCTCTTGCCCTCTCTGTCTGTGGACGAAGGGGCCCTCTGGCTTGCAGGCTTCCTCTGTTCTACGACTGCCATGGCCTCGCAGTGTTCCTGTGCCAAACAGACAAGTTTGCGGGAGCGTCGTATTCGCCTGTGTCCAGTTCAGCTGCATGATAAACCCCATCAACCCATCTGGAAGTATTTCAGTATATGGAAGCAAGCTGTAGATGGAGGAAGATCTACTTTGTCTAGACTTTGCAGAAGATATAAATTGGGACTCAAGGCTTTCATGCCATTACAAAAAGAGCCTTGCCATTTAAAAAAAAAAAAAAAAGCTTTTTTTTTTCCCCCCCCAATGTGTACCACATGAAAATAGCTGGTTTTTCTTGTTGTTGTTGTTGCTTTTAAGAAGTTCTCTGGCATGGTTTGAGCTCTCATGTCTTATTTGATCATAACTAAAGATCCACTAATTAAAAGCAGCAACTAATTCAGATATACTACTAGCTGTAGTTCATTTTCCTTTAGAAATATTACTTATTTCCAGCTCTGGTGTCAATATTTGAGGCCTGGCTTTAGGAAGCTCCTTTTCTGGTAGCATCTATTAGACCTACCACTTATTGGAACTTGTTAAAGTGGTTTGTTTAGTATAATTTCAGCAACTCAGCGCAAAGTTTAGTAGTGGATTAAATCAGCATCTTTGGAAAAAAAGTGAAGATACGTGAATGAAATACAAAGTGAATATGGCAGAACTTGTCAGCATCGCTAGAATGTATGTGTATTCTGCTGTGGTTTAAATACGTCTTTTTGCAAAATGGTATCTTCATTCTTTCAGAAGCATTTTATGATAATACAAAGCTAACTGACCTTTTTTTATTTGTAAAGAAGACTCCTACTGATGTATTGAAAATACAAAAACTTGTTCAATAGCATTGAGCAGCTTTGATTGAGAATCAAGATCCTGCCATACTATGTGAAAAGCAAACACAGAATAGATGGTCTCTGCCCTAGATAGTTTACAGTTTATTAACTAAAGTTCAGGTTATATTAGTTCAGAAGTACACCAACACTCTTAAATGTTTGTGCAGTGCAGGAACTCCTATAGTATTCGCCTTATGTCCATGCTGTGTCTGGCTTCCGCCGTTCTTTGTGTTGGTCCTCATTTTGGACAGCAGCTTAATTCTTCAGTCTGTAACTGCTCGCACCTTAATTTGCTATTGTAGTTTGTCTGCAAAATGTTTTATGGAGTTGGGATGTGGAAATGCTATTTATAAAAGTGAATTTAGGTCCTCCTTTTTATTCCTTTAAGAAACGTACTCAGGAAACTAAAAGTAACTTTATGACTGCATGTTAGGTGTTAAGGGTGGATGTCACTAAGGCATGCCTAGGAAATTGCTCTTTTTCTATAGCAAGTGATGGGAATGAAAAATTCTTATTACATCATAGTCCCCCCTTTTTAATGAGTGAACATTAGTTTACAGAGCAATAGTTGTAACTGCGTAAGCATTTCTGTATGAAAATATGCAGTGAGCATCAAGGCATTTATTGAGCTGGGAAGTTTTGTCTGAAACAAGGTACTCTGCACTGTAACATTGTGTTGCATGCTCCCTTATGATCAAACTTAATCTGAATGCTTAAAGAATTTTCCCCCTTGAGCTAACTTATTATGTTAAAGTACTCAGAATGAGAGGTAACTTCAGAGACTGCTTCTGATATTGGATGCGTCAAAGCTAGCAGAAACCCAACGTTTCAAATAAGAGTTGATTGTCCTCTCTGAAGGAGACTGTGAATCTGTGGTGCTGTTCTGTTGCTGATCAGATGTTTGCGTGTTTTCTTACTATGCTTGTTAATTTTGGCAGGTCCTTCTCTACAAAGAAGCTTTGTTGCCAAGATTTACTCTGAAAATGACCTACACTACTGAATGCAGCTATCTGCAAATGTAGAAGCCAACAAATCATATCTCCCTCCTTCCCCTGACTTTCTTGTTTCCTGTGGAATTTATATTTCAAAGTATTTTTAAAATTAGATCTTTACTGAAGACATTTGGATTACAACTGTGAGCATATCTGTGCAAAGAGACAAGCAAGCCTGAGCAATTTTAAGGTATGTATGCTTACTATATTTTATGACAAATGGATAATCAAAGAATGTTATTGAAATTGGGAATAAATGAGTTTGGGGAATGGCACTTTACTCAGTCTGCCCAAGAGTGTCAAGTAACAAAGCCTTACAAAAGTATGATATCTGAACAGAATACAAGTTCTTGGAACTTGGGCTCTGTTGGCTTTAGGTAAGCTACGTCCTTACACGTTGGAGAAGAATGGAGATAAGGTGAGAAGACATGGAAAGAAAAAGACCATCTGATTAGAGGGGACAGATAACTCCAGGCATACATTTTCTCTATTCAGATTGCTAAAACTATGACTAATGGTGTAGATCAATGGGATGTACAGTGAGACCATATGAACACCAGAATATCCAGCTGGCATTGTATGGCAGTTGACCTTCTTTGAACCTGCCATAGGAATATTTGAAAGGTACCTTTCGGAAGAGCAAGCCACTTGTGTTGTATGACCTGAGCCTTCACTGCTCACCCATTCAATTTTCAAATGCCATGAAGCTCTGTAGAGATCTTCCTCTGAGCATTTGACAAACATTAGGTAGTCGTTGAAATGCACCTGGGAGACATCGGTGACTTCTCTGGTTAGATAAAGTGTTCGGATGAAGTTATAGCTGCCTGGAGTTGGAAAGTGTCTCTAGTGAAGACTAGAGGTGAGGTAGATCTTACTTGCCTTCCTGTGCACAGTCATAGCAGAATAATCTTTTGCTCTGAGTAACTTGCTTGGGAGTTTGTAATACATTGCAGAGTATTCTGAGATTTGAAATACCTACTTGTGAGGCAGGAGTGTAGTAGCTCACAGGAGGCAGCAGTCTCAGAGCAATCTGCCTGTAATGACTAGCAGAGCTGAGGCTTTGCTTTGTGGCTGTATAACTTTGTCCCACCCAGGTAACAGAAGATGGAGAAACTTTGCTGCGTAAGAATTCCAGAACATTTACCAGCTTGCTCAGTTGTAGTTTACCTTAAGGCTTTTATCTGTACTTTCATATTGAATTCTACAGCTGGAATGAGGAGGTCAGCTAATTTCGTCTGTGTGGGCTTGGAAGAGGCTAGCGTGCATTGTTACTATCTGCTGTCTTTCATAAACTACCTAGAAAAGGTTCTCTTCTGTGATGTAGGTGTTCATGCTAATATTCCTGGGCTGTGGCAGTCTATCAATTAATGACAGATTATAGTGAAAGTCAGTCAGATATCTCAGTTTTCCAGAAGACTGGACTATTCCAGATTGGACTAGTNAAAAAAAAAAAAAGAAAACTAATATGCTAAAAGTAGATACTTGACTGAATACTGTGGCATGCTGCGTTGCTGTACAGTATGGCTTCAGTAGACATGCTTTTCTTAAGAGCTTTTATTCATGAGCTCCACTGATTGAGGCGGAGATAGTACAGGAGGGAAGAACACTGACTGAACCTACCTACCTGCCTTAATGGTCTGATGTTATCATTCCTGTAACAGGAAGGCAAGGTGGACTGTATGAAATAGAACTGACAATGATGTGCTGTGGTTGAGAAGGGGACCCTTGTCTGTGCTGCAGTTATTCCTCCCGTCATTCCCCTGCAAGCAGCAGAGTGAGGACCTATGGGTGATGGCTTGTTAAATTTCTCTATTATGAATGAGCAGAGCTTAGGGCAAGAAACTTCAGAGGTATTCCTCAGTCTAGCCTGGGCATTGTTATTTTCCTGTGGTACTATACTAAAATACCATTTGGCAGAAAAGTGTTTTTGTTTCCTGTGAGCTGGTTTTATGAAAACTGGAGAAACACACCAGGTCTTCAGGAGTGAAATAATTCGCAGAGCTGTCCATTGAAATCTTAGTGTGCGTTTTAGATACTGTAGCAGGAACTTGGATTAGGGATTTGTTTTGGATTCTGTAAACTGGGTGCCATTTCTAATCATATATAAATAAGCTATGGTCTCTGTAATCCCATCAATCAGAATTGGTACACATTTCCCAAAAAAGCTGCTGTTCTGTGAAAAACTTTTAGTTAAACAATTGTTAGTCCCTCTCTGAAAATTGGTAAAAATATGGAAATTGTTTGGCATTGACTGCATATCCCTAAGCAAATTATTCACTTTTGTTTCCTTGTGTGTAAGGTGAGATTGGTCTACCTTTGCAAAACATTGTTTCATGAAAATCATCATTTTAGTTTGTTTTATTTGCAATAACTGTACTTTCATTATTCAAACTCGTGTGACTAAAAGTGAATACTAATGTGTAGAATGGCAACAAATTTGATTATAAGATAGTTTTCTTTTGGCATAAATAAGTGGAGAAGTGTTGCCCTAAAAATACCCTAAAAAGTGACTAAAAAACTTCAAAGAATGTTAAAGGGCACTGAGATGTTGAGACATGGTAGTACCATTGGTTCAACTTATGTGATGGGTTGTGATGAGAATTTTGCAGACACCTACATTTGTAGTTTCTTCAGAGAGAAATCTGGCAAATTTCCGTATTTCTCAGATTTGTGTGTGCTGATTGGTTTCCCTTAATAAATTTCTTATCAGTCTGTTTTTTTGTCCTGGAGTTATTGGCTGTGATTTTCCTGGAAGTTAGTTGCCATGGGGATTATCCTGTTAGCAAATGTGTTTTTTTATGATCTCTGGGTGTGCTAGTGTGGAGCAGAAAGACTCTAGGCTTTTTCTGGGATCAGTAGAAGTAGCAAACCCATAGAGGCTTCGTGTTTGTAAATCACTGCCTGTGGGAGGGAGCTGAACAAGCATCTTATGCTTTAGTGGGTAACAGTAACGAGGAGTAATATCACTTGTCCTGTTGGTAAGGAGCAGTGACAGAGTGCATTACACTGAGCGTGAGGCTGAAAAATGGTTGAAATTGGAGAAATGAAAAAAGAGCAGCTTTTATTCAGGGTCTGTTATAGCTGAACTTACCTGATTCAGGCCAACAGTGGTTGACTGACTCAGTAATGTGCAAGTGTTTTTGATGGCAAGCAGTCCTTTCAAGCTGTGTGCCCATTGTGATCCTTCACAATGTAGGGTTTGCTTTAGTTCCTTAACAGTGGGCCAGTGAGATGTGTTTCCAGCTGAACCTATCTGTGCCAGTGGTGGGGCGTGGGAGCTGCAGCTCACTGTGAAACCCTGGCAAATCTGTGCATTTGTACTTGTACAGGGTGCAAGGTCAACACAAATGAGTCTCAAAAGTGAGATATGCCTGTGTAGTTGCTAAGGGAAAGCCCAGGTTGGTGTGGCTTGGTGGATGTTGGTTAATGTTAAGTTCTTTGCTGTGTAAGAGCATGAACTAGATACGTGAGTCTTCTAGAGAAGAAGCTTGGTTAGTCTGTAGTGAATACCTGTGAGAATGTTGACTGCTTGGTCCGCAGAACGTGCTACAGCACAGCAGCCAGGGCTTGTCGTAGTGTGATGGGGGTAGGAGGCCTGGGACAAACCATGGCTTGTTGGTCTATGGAGCAGTTTCCATGCTGGTCATGCTTTTGCTGGGGGTGTTGGTTTTCAGAGGGTTGTTTGTTCTGAAAGAGTAACTGGGTATTAAGTTTTGGTTCTGGTTTCACAAAGTGCTTTAAATGCTTCAGGAGTAATTCCAGTTTGTGGGAGAAAAATGAACAAATTGGTTTAAATAAAGAACAGAGCTAGGGAGCTGAGTAGACAACTTGCAGAACAGAGTGGATGGCAGCCTTCAGTGGAGGATGGAAAGGAAAGCAACAACCTTTTTACTTGCTGACTGCTGCCAGCGTGAGCTCGTCTGACTGTGCCCTGTGATACCCTTCATCTGTAACTAGTTTGAAAAGAAACTCCAAGTAATAGGGTACTTGTAGGTAATTAATGGAAAAGCATCTTTAGTTGTCGTAACACTTGTCCTTATCGTTTAGTGATAAAACCTCACAACTGTGTGTATTTAGATATACAAAGAAATACTTTCATTCATTTTGCTGAAGCGTAAGCTTTTAATGAAGTATGTTTTTTATCCAGGAAGTCTTTCTCTGTTTTTTTTTTCAGATGTCTGCTTAAGTAAAAGGTGAGAGTGCAAACACTTACCCAAAAGGAAACAAACTATCATGCAACAACTTTAGCTATTTCACATGATTTTTGTGTGTGTTTGTGGAAGTGAGGGCAAATCAAGTGAAGGCTGACTAGAGCTTGGTACAAGGCTGTACCAATGATGAATTTTGGCCTGATGTTCTCAGGCAGTCCCTGCTCATCACAAAGTAAAACAGTATACTTGCACAGAGAATGGCTCTAGGCGCTGACAGTTACCAAAACTGGAAGAGGATCCTATACCCCTTTAAGTTGTTGCTTTTAAAAAAAAAAAAAAAAATGCTTACATTTTAACAAACTTCAGGAACTGGCTGTGACCCACTGCTGATATTGGTGACCTGCTTTTTTTTGTGCAAGGTTATTAAGGAAGTGCTAGAATAGCATGGGTTTTCTGCTCTGTGGGCAGGCTATATCAGAGACTTTAAAAAGTTAAACGTGTTTCAAAAAGAAAAGAACTCACTATCTCTCACCCTCTTCAGCTGCTTTGAGGATGGCAGCTTTAAAGAACAACTCTGCTCCACTGGCACCAGAGACCTTGAACTTGATTTGTGAGAAGGACCAACATGTGTGTATGATTGGTGTCATGTAGCCTCATTTAGTCCCTCACTAGAAGTCAACTAGTAATCATTTGCTGAATGCTCCCAGTTCAGTGTTTGCTTCTTATTAGCTCTTGCAGATAATGGTAAAAGACAGGATTATTACAGCCCATTCTTGGGCTGGCAAAGTAATTTCATCTGCTCATTGGGGGGTAATGTATTTGGACTGTTCTAATACCTAGCTAACCTATATACTTCTCTATGACATTGCAGTTCATAGCATGGGTATAAAATGCATGTCCATAACTTAAGCAGTACTAAGTTACTTGATTTCATAGACCACCATAGAAACGTAGTACTGTCTTGCATCCTGAGAAGTGTATTTTTATCCTGTTAGAAGAGATAAAAGGGAATAGCTGACTGGAGCGATGTGTCTACATTTGTAATAGTTTTCCAGATAGGGACCTGTGTTACTGATGAGATCGCTTACGAAAACTCATGATTTGGGGGTATCCAGTGTTCCAGTTGTTTTCTTATGTATTTGTATTGATTTACTGGCTATGTTTTGTCTTCATGCTTTGCATTAGGATTGTGATCGAGTATGGTTATTGATCCTGTTATCCCTGACTGGGTGATCTCAAGACTGGATAACTGCAGTGTTCAGTGAGGCTGTGTTTGAAAATAACAGTTGATGTAGTTCCATGAAACGACTGCATTCTCTGCTGCGTGCCTTTGGCACTTAATGTCATGATACCATCAGGTTCTGCTGATCTTTTGGTGCCTGAAGTAGGACCCAAAATGAAATCTGTTTAAAAAATAAAAAAAAAAAATCTGTTGCAAGAATCATAAAAAATTGCAGCTGAACTTATGCATGCCCTTTGATTGCAGTGGAGCATAACTGATAGATATTTGCCAACAATTTGGTGTGAAAACGGTGTTTATTGAAACTGGGACTTCCTGAACAAATTTGATCTTAAATGGGTTTGATTTAAGTTTCAAAACAATGTTTGTCAAAACACAAGTACCTGAGAAAGGAACTTGTTGTGCAATAAATGCAAAGGTTAGTGATTTTAACTTGTGAACAGATGCAGTCCTGATGTGGGAAAGATGTGCATTTTTACTGTGATGGATGACAATTCATTTCTTGGGGATTTGATAGTAGAGTTACTGATTTAAAAAAGAAAAAAAATTGTTGGAATTCCTGTAAACAGCTGCTATCATGACTTTTCAATACCCATCATGTAACTGCATTTGTGCTGCTCAAATTATCTTTGCATTTTATCTTTTTTTTTTAAGTTGGGAAAGTCATTACAGAAGTGTTTAGTGTTTGCCACCAGCGCAGCATCTTGAAAATTCTGGTGTAGATATGGCTGTCTTAGAACAGCATTTGCTAAGGAAGAGCCAACCTGAGAGCACACTACCTAGCTACAAAACTTCTACCTAACAGCTTAACAGACCCTGGAGGGGGCAAAGAAGGCAATGAAAGCAAAGCTTAAAAACCACAGCGTCTAAAGGAAGGCTGACCTTCCAAAACCTGCAACTGCCCATGCTACAAAGCTCTTGGATATTAACCAGTTAATTGTAAAAATTTCATTAAAACCCTGTGTATGAACTGTTTCATTCTGTATCTCTGTAATATGAGAGGGAAATCTGAAGTGATAGCCTAGTAGAAATAGTTGTCTAAGACTCGGTGATTAGAGTGGTGGAAGAGCTGGATTTTTTTGTTCACTTTGTTTTTTTTTTGTCACAAAAGAAAAAAAAAAACCTGTAGCTATGTTTGGCTTGGTCAGTTAAGTATGGCTTTTGAAAAGAATCTGGTGAATTGCTTTCTTTGTCTCTGGTCTTTACTGGTAAGTTCATAAGCCTTCAAGAATCCAGACCCCTGTGATCGGTAGCAAGGTCCAGAGCAAGAAAGACTGCCCACTGGTGGAGGAGGACCAGGTTAGGGAACACTTAAACAAGTTCATGAGCATCAGCAAGGCTGTGACACCTAATGGGATGCACCCATGAGCACCAAGAGAGCTGGCTGATGTCATTGCAAGGCTACTCGTGGTTATTTTGGAAAGGCTATGCTGATCAGGAAAGATGCCTGAGGACTGGAAGAAAGCAAGTGCCACCCCTGTCTTCCAGAAGGAATCTTTTGAGAAAGAGGATCTGGAGAGCCATGGATGGGTCAGATCACATGCATCCTGGGGAAGGTGATTGAACAAATAATGCTGGAAACCATTTCCAAGCATGTTAAGGACTAGAATGTGATTGGGAGAAATCAGCCTGGCTATAGGAAGGGGAGATCATGCCTGACCACCCTGATAGCCTTCTACAAAGAGATGACTGGCTTGGTGGATTTGATTAATTTAACTTGATTAAAGTTTTCAGTGCGGTCTCTTGTAACATCCTCATAGGCAAACTGAGTAAGTATGGGCTAGATATGTGGATGCTGATGGGGATGGGAAGTAGTTTGGCCAGTTTCCCATACACTTCATTGTCCACATATCTAGCCCATACTTACTCAGTTCCTCTGTGAGGATTGTGGTCAGCGGCATGAAGGCCCAGCTGGGGTCCTGTCACTGGTGAAGTACCCGAGGGTTTGCTACTGGATCCAGTCCTTCTAACCTCTTCATTAATAACCTAGGTAATGGGGCCAGGTACACCCTCCGCAAGTTTGCAGATGATACAAGGCCAGGAGAAGATGATATACCAGATGAGCGTGATGCCGTTCAGATGGACCTGGAAAGGCTGAGAAATGTGCAGACAGGAGCCTCATGAAATTAAACAAAGGGAAATGCAAAGTCCTGCACCGTGTGAGGAACTACCCCATCCGTCAGTATAGGCTGAGGGGCCCGACCAGCTGGAAAACAGCTCTCCAGAAAGTGTCCTGGGAGTTCTGGTGGAAACCAAGTTGAACAAAAGTTCTATAAGGAATCATAAAACTGGCTCTTGTTTTTGGCTCTCGTTATAAGACTTCATCTCCTCAGTGGCAGGTAAACTTGAGCCGTGTTTCAAACAAATCCGCTCTCTTTCTGTGCTGTCTTGGGTAAAGACTTTTTTTTTCATGTGGACTCTGCCATGAGTGTGGGAGGAAACATTCTGGTTTTTGGCTGAGGCTTTAAATGCATGACTACTCGATTCCCATTGGCAAGCAAGTTGTCAAGCCCAATTTCTGTATACCAAAGTGGCTGAGTTGGATGTGGAGGTGGATATTGAAGAGCTAGCATATTTGTGTTTGTGGCTTCTTATCTGTGCTGCTTTTATGCATTTTGTGTGTACTCCTTCAAAAGCCATAATTGGATCTATTAGAAAAAGAGGACCGTGGATGAGCATCAGTGTTTTTATTGCTTGAGTCCAGGAAGTATAGTCCTTTACTTCTTCAAAAAGCTTTTTCAGGACTAGTTGGCTGAAGTCAAATGTATCTGACCTTGCAATGAAATGCTCATTACATCTGTTCCAAGAAAGGTGATTAGATATGGATCATACTTCTGGTATATCAAAACTTACACTAAAAGTGTCTCCTATCAGTGCACAAGTAATAAAATAAATGTTATTATGCTTGGGATACACATGTTCATGTTTAAAGAACAAAGCATTAAGCCAGAACTTCCATGTGGTAACAGTTGCGTCTGCAGCTAACGCTGAGCAATCTTTCCAAATGCATGCTTTTGTGCTGTCATCATGAGTTGTTGCTACTTTGTGTCCCTTCCTTTGCTGGAAAGAAGGGCAGAAACTCTTTCCAGAAGTCTGGCAGTATGCCTGTGCACGTCAGGACAGGTACTTGTGACCCTACTGGGACTGTGTTCCTGAGGCACAGGGACTGGTTTGCTGCTATTTCTATCTGGCAGGGCACATGCATACTCAGTGACTGTGTTCCTTGTCTCAAACAGTGCTTGAGCTACCTGAGATTTACAAAAGTGGCTATAATGAGTTAGGTTATAAATATTTTATGCTTGTGTTTTATTCCTGTCAGCATCTGATAGCAGATTCTTAGGAGTGAGTGTAGGTAAGGAGGTGTAGATAGGGCAGTCTTTTTCTGTTGGGTCCTCCCAGTCTGTCAAACGTTGGCTGAAGGACTCTGAGCAGTGTTTAATGGGCACAATTGGACATCTTCTTTGCAGCACTGCAGGGAGGGACTTACTCATACTTAATTGGAGGAAAAATGGTATTTAAACAAAGCAGCCCCAGATTAAGGCCATCACAGTTACATTAATAAAGTTTTTAAGAGCTGCACTTAATTAAAAGTTCCCCAGACCAGTTCACTTGAAGAAAGATCAGGAAGGAAAATTGCTTTCTGAAGAGAAGGGATGAAACTGTCGTATCATGAATATGAAGGTCTGCGAGTGGTAAAGCAGTGTAAACCACCAGTTTGTTAATGAGTTCTGTTAACCTCTGATCAGAATTTGTCAGTCTTACCTGTTTTGTGTCATGTTTTAAGTAATACTAATGCAATAAACTGTCAGATTTGGCAGCCTACAGGCAGGCTTTTTTAATGACAACGGTCTTTAGACAGAGTACAGCTTTTCAGGTATCTTTCAGAGCAGCTTGGAGGCAACTGTCACATACAAGATGCATATTGCTTCTTTTGATCTCGGTTTTATAGAGAGTGGTTAAAGGTACACTGTTCAGAGCAGCCGTTAAAGATCTGGGATGCAGGTATGGGGATGCTTATCTGTGTTTTGGGTTAGTGGACTTCTTCCCAGTTTTGGTTTGAGTATGGTTTGAGTTAGTCTTTGTAAACAGTTTAAAGTCAAAGTTTCTACTTTTTAACTCATTCGATGCTAAATGTCAGTGGAAAGCTTTCATATATATGATACCAAAAGGTGTTGTGATTTTGCTGAGCCAAGTGAAAACTTCTTTTGATTTGTCTTCTAATACCAGTAAGTCAAGTCAACACTGCTGAAAGATCAGGGAATGAATACTGTTTTTGAGTCATCAGGGGGAGTATTTTACTACTCTGTGCCAGGTTAGTTCTACTTTTTTCTTTCACAAGTCAATGTAAATGCGATGCTTTCAAAAATTCAGGGATAAAATCACATGCAGCGTGGGTTGGTGGTAGGTGATATCTTTCTTTACAAGCCTGCTAATTTAACATACATTAACCCTCTTATAACTCCAGGCCTGGAGTTAAGCTTTCTTTTTAGAACTGGAGGTGTTAAGTCTCGCCAGCCTCTGTGCTGGCATTGTTGCATATGAATCTGCTAGGAGTTAAAATGGGAGGCCATCTCTTTTTGACTAGTATGCTTATTTCTCTCTGTAATGCCCAAAATAGCTGTAGCGTAACCTTTTATCTTATCTTGGGAAGCGGAATAAAAATACATGTATTCCTAGTCTTTGTGGTTCACTTGTTCCTGACATTTGAGTCAGCTTTGACACATTGAAAGTGGCAGCATCTCCTGGCAGACAGGCAGTGAGAGTAAGAGCAGCTTTGAACTTTTTCTCTACCCCCGCTCCTTTCTCTCCTGAAGAGGTACTGCCAAAATGTTTGGCATGGCCTAGTAATATATTTTTCCAGAGACTGGAAAATCTGATCAAGATAATGCAAATATTAATAGCAAAAGTGGGTAGTAGGAGTGCAACTGGCCTCTTGAGGTGCTTGCAAAAATTGGGGTGCTTCAAGTAATGAAATCTGTTCCAAAAAATGATTTCTTCAAAGAGGGGGAAGCTAAAAGAAACTAAATTACTCTTTTTCACCTTTGCATGTATGTAATTAATTTGATATTTGAAGGTAGGCTCTTATCATTGCTATACTACTCAGTGCAGCACTCAGTATATAGGCTTCTGCCTATGAAGGAAATACTTCCATAGCTGGTCTCAACAACGTTAATGAAACAGTTGCCTCTGCTGCATTGGAATGGAACATTTCTGTGCTGCTATATATCGTTGCAACAGTGAAAACTGATTAAAGCAGCTTAAAACATTTTCTTCAAATAATAAACTGTGGCATGTTTTGACAAACAGTTCTTAAAGCTGCATTTTAAATGATAGGTACGTATGAGTGCGTGTTGCTATAGCAGTTTTTTGTTGTCATGGACCACATAAGCTCGGAGCTTTCCCCATCTCTGAGTTGGGAGGGGAGCAGATTGCACTGATAACTGCATTTTCCCTCTGTTGCTTTGTGCATTTTCCTAAAACATCACGCCTTAACTCATCTTCATCCTCTGGGCTGCGGGTCTTTTAGCTTCCCATTGATTGCACCCTTAGCTGTAGTGAGTGTGCCCCCAGCCAGCTTGGGTGAGCCCAGCCATTGCTGCCTGTTCTGGAGCTGTGCACCTGGGACGGATTTATATCTGTCATTCTCTCTTCCCTGCTCTAGCTTTCAATAACCATATTAGTTACTCATAACTTACTAGTTGCTAGAATGTTGAGAGTTGTCATGTTATTAAAAAAAAAAAGGCAAAAAAACAAAAACACAAGTAATACGTGAATCCTCACTGCTCACCTGATCAGTTGTGAGCTCTGACTTCAAATTGTGTGTATATGCAGATATCGAATGAAAAATGACTTTTTGCTAATGATAATGTTAGCCATTGCCAGTCTCTTGTAATCTGGTCTATTTGTTCTTTATTTCCATATATACTGAGCTCTTGTCTTTGTGGAAGACCCACTGTTTTGAATATTTAATATTTCTTCACTCTTTTCAAAATGCTTTAGGGAAAGTAGTTTTTCTGTTTACAAAATACAGTATTTGAACTGCAGAAATGAAATTACTTTTGGTTTGGTTTGTCCGTGCTGAAACCAATGTGAGATCCTCTTTCTCCAGCTGTTCTGGCTATAGCTTCAGATACAAGGCTTTTGATAACACCATTTTGGAGTAATTGTGCCCTGTTTCCGTACTGCTTCCCTTTCATTAGAACCAACTGTGTGGTCAGAGTATTTCCCCAGCCCTGTTTTTTCCAAATCTGGGTTAGTTTTCTTGTTTCCGTTCACATCACAGCCCCATAAACAGCTGTGTCTACAACTACTAAAATGGTGAGATGTCATGCTACGGGATTGAAAATGAGCTACAGGAGGCAAAAGAGGTTGTAAATTCTGTATATTGCTATTTCTGTCATACTACTTGTATTGTGAAAGACCAGCCTCCAGTCCCTCCTTGCTCAGACTGTGAAGATGGTCCATTCGGAGGTCCACCAGTGAAGCACTGAATTAATTCAGAATATGCAGTTGACCTGTTTGTAGAACACACAAACATGGTTGTAACTTTTTTTTTCCTTTAGCAATGAGCAGAGATATTTGTGAGGAACTGCTGCATTTTGGCTTTCCTTTCAATTTGTTTTTTAAGAAGAGTTGGTGAGGATGTGGCTTTCCCAAAAACAGATCACTAAAGGTGAAAGTGTCAGCTGTCAGTCACATCTTGGCAAACTCCACAGCTGTAAATTGCAGCCTTCTGTAACTTCTTCCACAGTCTGCATAGCTGTGGTGGACACAATGTAAAACTGCTAATTTTTAGTCCATCTTAAAAAGAAAGACTTGCTAACAGGCAAGCTTCCTTTTACATTTAGTAAAACAGATGGTCTTTTTAAGAATCTTTGTATATACCGAGGTCCATCAAGTTTGTTTTTCTTCCAAAATACCTGCAGATGGCATTTTTTAGTGTTGTTTCTGAACTTCTGAATTCATTCACAAAAAAAATTATAGAAAATGTGTATGATGTATATTGTTGCGGATGTTGGGAAAACAGAAGAATCTAGTTAAATCTCTAACCTTGATGTAGCTTTCTTGAGATACTGGTTTTATTAATCCAGTGGAAAATAGCCTTTGTGTAGCCTTTTCCAGGAAAGGATATTTTTAAAGTGATTGTGGTAGGCTCCAGATACATTTACTGAATACTACCTGCTCATAAGCAGATCAGAAGGTGGCAGCAGTGAGAGATGATGTAGGTATGGTATTAACCTCATAAAGGGTAAAGCTTGTTTGGTCCTCTGCTCCAAAGGTCTTAGATAACCTTAAGGCATCTGCTTGACCTTTCTGTGTTTTTGTTTTTTGATCTGAAAACTAGGGAAGTAATAGTAATGCAGTATAATGTAAGAGCATTCCAAGGATAGATACATAGACTACTCACCTGCTATGGTAATGTAAACCTATAAATACTTTATACAGTGAAGAATTTCATTGGGGTGCTTTAAAGAAAGCCAGTGCTGTCTAGAAGGAAGAACAACAAGCTCTGCTAAGCTGCAGAACCAGTAACATTGCACCACAGTCTGATCATTTGGAATACCAACTCTGGAAGCAACAACACAATCTTGAAAATCTTCTAATAAATTTGCAAGTCACAAACTATAGACTCGAAAACATTTTTGCTTTGACTTTCATGTGAATTTTATAGCATATACCAAAAACTGTGAATGCATATGCATTGGTACCTCTGCATAGTTCTTAGTTTTGGGGAGGTCTTGACCTCTACTTCATAGCTTTGATTAATACAGTAGTCTAAACACTAAATTACTGGAAAGTTCAAAGAGATGGAAGAGATTTCAGTGGCAATTGGTAACACTACAAAGCAGTAGAAACATTTCTGGAAAAGTCACTCCTTTAAGCCAATGCAGTTTCTTAATAAATGAGAAAAAATTACCTAATCTTCGATTTTTATGTCTAAGGTCCTTACTGTAAACTTCTAACTGTGCAGAAGAACACTTATACAAGCAGCAGTCAATGGGCAGTACTTCTTACAGGACAGCAGAAATTTAGAGATTGTGCATAGGTGGTATTGAAGGTGCTTGGTTCTAACATGGGTGTGTTCAGGAGGATGTTCCTTAAATAGTGGAAGGAGCAAGGTATCCTGTTAAGAGAATGTTTGGTGTCTGTTAATCTGTGTAACCTGAGTGCAGTTTTCGCTAAAGGATTAACATTTGAGTTTTCAAGAACAAAAACTGCATTAGTTTTGTTGGTCAGCAGTGCTAAATATAAAGTTATAGGAAGGAACTGTTACAACAGGATGTGGATCTGAGAAGTGGATGGTGTTGAAAGATTGCCTTATGGTATGTCTATGAACATGCTACCCTTGCACAGTGGAAGCATGTGAAAAATTAATGGATGCAGGGGTTAAAGTGGTGAATACATTTGGGTGTACCAAAGCATAAAATCTTCAGCTGATGAACCCTCTGAAATGGCCATTTATTAGTGTGTATCAGAGAGATGTGGGAAAAGGTGACCTTCCCTCCCTCCCTCCCCCCTTCCTTCCAGAGAAGAGGAGGACGATTCTCAGTGCCTTCCGAGTGACCTCAGGGATCTGCGCGTGGCCCCTTTTCCTTGCAGCGTGCTCACCCTTAGCAAACCAGTGGGTCTGTCCATCCATTTTAGGATGAGCCTGTGAGGATTCAAGGAGAAGGGTTTTATGTCTCATGTTTTCTGTGGGCTCAGGCACAATACCACTTTTGTCCCTGAATATCTTTAAAAAAAAATAAAAAATAAAAAATCATTAAGTTGTTCCTCTGTGGTGACTATGTAATTCGTCCATAAACATAGGCAGCCTCTCTGCTATTTTATTAACAGTGTGCTGGAGTGAGTTTGTGTTCTTTGGTATTCGTACAAGTAACCTGTGGTTTATTGTGTAAGTTGTGGGCCTATTAAACAAAGAATTGATTTATGGAGCCTATGTCAATTGACTTTAATCCTTTTACCATAAGCACACAGTTGGGTACGTCTATAAAAGTCAGCAGCTTGGCATTCTGAGTTATTCATGAGATCTGTACACGTTACTTTCAGAGGAATCTAAGTATTTTGCTCCATTATAAAGGATTTTATTAAAGTGCCTACACCAGCATTACCCTCAGTGTTCTTCCCTTCTTCAGCTAGCTGGGATGTTCATATTTTGCATACAGGAAAACATTAGGCACAGAGACTGACTTGCTCAAGGTCTCGTAACAAGACTGACAAAGCCAGTGTAACCCAAGAGGTCTGTGGCTCAGTCTGTACTTTAGGCACCGAACTGTGTTCCTGCTGCATCTGTGGTATGAGAGGGGAGAGCAAGGATAGCAGAGATGGCATCTTCTTGACATCTGGATAATGTTGGGAATAAGTTGGAGGGTTTAGGGAAATCATTAGGCAGAAATCAGTAAAATCTATTGCTATCCTACTGTGTAGTTTTTGCCCTGTAGCATTGTACAGTTAGCTTAAAAAATAGGCTATAGGTCTCTGGCTTTGCCATGTGCCTCTTGTTCCTATTAAAGTGTGTTTCTCTTCATCCAGCCTGTCTCACCATGTTGAATGGCATGTGCTCCTTATCCAAAGCACTGTGGATTAATTCATTGGATTTCTTGGGGCATGCCACCTGCCACTTCTTACTGTTTCAAGCAGTGTAGCTGGCTTTGGGCTATTGCCCTTTTCTAAAATCCTGGATGCAAAGCCTAAGCAGAGGTTTGGCTCATATTAGCCATACTCCAAGCAATTTTTCTTCATCTCCCAGCTATGAGTCGTCCTGTTTTTATCTTTCAATTTGCTCTTTCAGCCGTACTCCATTTGTTTTCCTGCACAGAGTACCTTCAGTGTCAGGGTTGTGGCCGAATAGCTATTGTCCCTTGGGTTTTTTTGGGCTTCATTAGAATTCCATGAAATCTTTTCTTGCATGAATTCTGGAGGAGGAAGAGAAGGAATTCTGTCTTAAACTACTGGTATTCTTTCCATTAAAAATAGTATTGTTTTTTGGCCTTTATTTTTTTCTTTTTCCTGCTGTCTGCCATCTCAGCTATGATATTTAAATTTAATTACTACTTTGGTTTTATTTATTTAGATATTATAATATGACAATTTTTAAAAACTCAGAATGAAAAATTGGAGTAAAAATGGAAGAAAAAACATGTTTCCCCAGGTATTGGGTGGTCATGCTGTTATCCAGTTGCTCTTTTGGGTCAAATTATTTACTCTATTGTCATCTTCCTCTTTGAATGTTCTCCAGACCTCAGCCCCTTGAATATTACACCCATTCCGGTTTCTCCTGAGTTCCTCTCTCTGACAGGATTACTTGTGAACACCCGGAGTTTTCTCTCCTTATTTGCTCTGCTGCTTGTTGCTGCTGAACAATGATACTTCTAAAATACATTAATCTTTCCGTGGATATAATTCACTTGCCAGGTTCCCAGTTCCCATAATATGTTGTTTTCTAATATGTGACTACTTCCCCTCTAGTCTTTTTTGCTAAATTGTTTGCCTTGATACAGAATCCATTTCAACATGAGTTTCTCAGGAATTTTTCTGGAATTTCTCAAATTCAGCTGGGCTTTTTCTTCCTAAAAGTCATTCTTCCCTGGAAGCAGCAAAAAAATTTTTCTTTTGCCGAGTAGCAGAAATAGTAAGTATCTACGTAAGATCCCTGCTAATTGTGGACTACAACTCTGTGATGAGATACTAACCTGATCTGTTAATGGAATAAAACGTGAGTTCCTTAGGTAATTGTACTTGAACATTAATGTTAAGGATTAGGGATGTTTAAATATTGCACAAATAATAGGTATTAGAGGGCAGAATCTTTTCTATTTTATTTTTCTTTCCAAATTTCTGTGGTTCTGTAAGGTTTGTATCTGTAACAAGTACTCCAGATGCAAACAAGCCAGCTCTGAGTTGTGTTTCAATGGTAATTTGAGTTAGTTTTTCCATACAAATAACATATAGTGCTGTAGGGCATATCTATGAAGACTCAACTGGCAGAAGCTGTTACAGTACTTAAAAAATAACATAAAAACTATAAATAAATAAATTAAAAAGCCAAGTAGAATGGCTACAAATTTATGGTAGCAGTACCTCATGTTAGCAATGCTTTCCCTGCTGTGTTTAGTTCTCCACTCAAACTATTATAGAAATGTAATTTCTTCTATGTCAAGACCTTTTTCAAAAAATGCTTTCATTCGTCTTCCCTCCATCACTTTTTTTTATAAGTTCTTCATATTTGCTGTCATCACTTGCTTCCTGTTCTAGCATACTACCTCAGTGTTTCTTGCTAACATTTTCTTATTTCTGCTGTATTCCTGGAGGTGGGAATCCAATATGTAATAAAATAGTCAAAAATCCTCCAGTTGTGCAGAGTCTTGTAATATTCTGCTAAGTGCTGATGTATTCTGAAGCTTGCTTCATATTTTTTCCGTAATAAATGGTAATACATATGAATAAGAGCCCTAAATTTTAAGGCCTGTGTTAGTGAATAGATGTATTTTGGAGAACAACAATTGAGTTACCCTGTGCTTGTGTGCCCTGCACCATGGGGAAGTTTCTCTCTGTTGGTAAGACGGTGTTTCTCTCTCACCTCTTAATTATCTCACCTTTCCTAAAACCGCCCAGAAGAGTCTGATTGTGACTGGTTTCCTTATAATCGAGGCTTTTCCTCTTGGAGGCTCTAACCAATTGCCAAATTCAACCTCTAGGGATGACCAAGGCTTCGGTCACAATCTTGGCTTGGTCTCGAAAGAGCTCAGATTGCTATTAAACATTTACATACACAATTTTAATGTGTCCAGTAACTACCTGTTTCCATGGTTCATCTCTAGATCACTACTGAAAATAGAGCCTTCACAGAGGTTACCAAAATATTTTAGATAGTACTTAGCTGTAGGCAAATCATATTTTGTTTGCCCGTATATAAATATTGCTTTACGCACACACAAAAGATGAAGTATTACGCTTATCTTTGGGTGGTTTTACGAGAGTACCAAGGATGCCAGTCCCACCCCAGACAGAGCCCCATTAGGCAAGAGTGGCTTCGAAGCTTGTGTCGCTGCTTTCAACAACTAGTTGAGTAACTGATCACCTTTGGCAAACCTGGGTGATCTAGCTGTGTTTCAGAGTATCTCAGCTCTCCGGGAAGCCTGCCTAGAGAAGTGCAGTCATTGTGTCTGTTCCCAGCTGTTGTGTCGTCGTCTTCTGTTGTATTCCTCTAACAAGTATCTGTCCTTACCTTGGGCTTGTCACAGTTAAGCAGATTGTCAAAATGCCCGTGGAATACTTTGTTCCCTTCTCTAGGGAAGGACAGCAAAGCCAAGGTGGTGTCCTTGGGAGTGGTCTGCTGTGCCTGGTTTGGACTCAGGCTTTGGAGTCCTTCCATGCTAAGGTGGTGACTGGGCCCTTTGTCACATCTTTGCATACGGGGGTTTCAGTCCATCAGAACAGCACGAGCACGGTCTTCTGTTGGTAGTCTGTCCCAGAGGAAAGGTGCTGCGCAGGTGTTAGTGCTGTAGTGGGCACGGGTTGTTTTTTCACCTCCTGGCAGAGATTGCTGTTAAGCACAGTAGTGGTTCAGCCAGGGTCACAGAGGCACTTACGCAAGCTTCCTTGTCAAGTGAACTGAAGGGCACTCGTGTTTCCAAGTGCTCGCAATTCTCATGGCCTGTTAGGTGAACTGAATATAAACAAGAGCAACCTGTTTGACCTGTGCCCCAGAACATTTGAATGACTGAACAGGAGGAGAAAATAAAATTGATGCAGACCAGACTGACCTTGAAGGCTCTACCTTGAAATCTAGCTGTGCTTCCAGCACATACAGGTGGTCATAAATCCCAAGAGAAAATGTTCCTTCACAAGAACTTCTTGAGTATCCTGTAAGATTCAGTTTTAACTTAACTTCAGTTGTATTTGTATCCCTTCAGTTAGTTGAAAGAATTTAAAATAGCCCTGCTTCCAGAGGCACTTGCGTTTAAACGAAAAAATATCTAGAAGTTGGAACCATGTTCACTCTATTGTTTGTGTACATCTTTCTTCACATTTCCAAGAATTGCATCTCATATCCAATTTCTTTTTGCAGTTTTGTTCAGTGGAGGGACTGCTGTATGTCAGCCATGCTAAAGGGCAAGTGATGGAGGCAAGTATTAGTTTATATTCATAGTTATCTAATACTGTTTTTGCCAGTTTCTCCTTTTCAACTGCTTTGTTTTCCACTGCTGCTGTGAAATAATTGCACAAATGAAGGACTATATGAGTATGTTCTGGGAGGTAATGATGTTATAAAATCTGCTCAGTGTGACTGTGTATATATAAATTATTCATTTTGTCCCCGATGTACTGTGTTCTCATATAAATCAGAAATGTCTGTTCCTGAGCTTCGCACTGTAAGGAGCTCCATTTCCTCCCTCAGAGAATATAAGTGTTTTTGTAAATGGAAAAAGCAAGCACGAAACTTGAATCCTAATGCAAGTAAATGAACTAATATATTCTGCTGATTCACAGTTCTTCTCATTTATGAGTAAAGCACATTTTTTTCCCCACAGAACTAGATACTAGTACAAATAAGTAGTTTTAAGGATCTTCATACCAGAATTGCAGTTTGAAAAGCTCTTTTCAGGCTCGCAACAGATTCATCATATGGAAATATGGACGGATGACCACAAAGCTCCTGTAGAAGCATTTTGACAATACAAGTCAGTGTAGTTTCAGAAATTGGTCACAGAGTACACAGGCATAATAATGACTTGCTTGTGAGGTAACTAGGTTGATTTCTTTCAGGTGCGTTTGTAAATTGAAGCAGGGCTAATTTAAGCAGCTACTGGTTTTCAGCAGATAACAAATGCGTGGAACTCCAGTTAGACTGAAATGATGTTATTTCAGATCAACAGTATTACCAGTGGTAATCTGTACAGAAAACACTCAGTAGATAGTAAAGATGATGGTTAGGGAATATATTGGGCATTTTTGTTCTAAACTACAGCTCTTCAGTCAGTGAGTTCTGACTGAAAATGAATGCAGAAGGAATTAGCTAAAATGAAAAAGGCAGTTATGGGTCAACTGTCAAGTTTGTATTTATACGCCAAATAATTTTGGGACTCTTGCATTTAGCCAGTGAGGTTTGTTCACTGAACCATTTTGTCTGTTGAAGGAAAAGGAACATCGAGTTTCGCATTTTTTTTTCTCAAAATGTAAATTGAATAGAGACCTGCAATTCAACTTTCTGAGCAACCGTTAAATTAGAAGAAAGTAAAAGCAATGTTAAGAAAGAAAGATAAAGCTTAAAAGTCCAAGGATGATAGTAGTCATAAAGGCACTTAAAGGAAGTGTTAAGTGTGTTTTAAAAACTTTGGTTGCTAATTTTTTTTATTCTTCCACAATTTGTATGAATATGGGTAAATATTTTTATTTTTTTTCTGGGATGTGGTTTGTTACTTTGCATTTAATGGGTTATTGATTAAACTGGCAATATATTTTAACTCAATGCTTGTAACATGTTTTCAAAGTACTCAGCTAAAATACTGCATTATTCTAGTGTTTTGCTTTCCATAAATACTGAATTTCATCTTGCTTCCAGCTTATACCAATGACATTTGAAAAAAATGGGAGTGTGAGGCAGCTCTTTTGATATTTTTGGATGCCAGTTTGGAAAGCATTTTGGAGTATCTGTTTAACCCATTGTGTCACGTTTCAGATGCACAAAATTGAGAGCTGTCTTAATTGTAACCTTCAATGCATTGCTTCTGCAGCTGTTTTAAGATAAAAATGACTGCTCTCAAATCCCAAACATATGTTGTATTTCAAATAAAATGGTTTTTAAAGCACAGGCTGCCTTCTGCCAAGATTGAGGTAGACCTCTGTGATCTGGTTTCTATATTTGTAGAAGCCTAATCGAAGCATTTTCCTGCAAGAAAACAAGAATCAGCTTCCGAGCATGTGATCTCATGGTGCTGATGTGAAACTCTCAGATACTGCATCCTTCCTTCCTTCCTTCCTTCCTCATTCCTTTGCTGTACTTCTCCAATAGTGTGTTGCTATATAAATTCTCAGTTGCAATGTAGTATAACCAACTGCTGTCTGAACCCAGCTGATGTGAGAGGTGAGGCTGAGATCTTCTGGAGAAGAGCTGTGTGTTTTACCTGTGTTAGAGGATGAGCTACACGTACATGATGCTGCTCCCTCTCCACATTCAAATGGGTTGCGTAATCTACTTTTAAAAAGGCGTTTTTGTTTTCTCTAAGAATTATGAACAAGACCATACCAATTGAAACCATTTCACGTGCCTATTCTTGCATGAAGACAAACTTTCGCATCTGGTTTCCAGTGCCATCAGTAGATTCTGGCAGTAATAAGGCATTTCTTACTGCTTGGAGATGCAGTTGATTTGGAAATGTTCTGTTTTCTTGCATATATTAAATACTGTGGAGTTAGGCATTCTACAGGAAAATCAGGTAGGCAGAGCAGACATTATGTTTGAAGCATGAAAGATCAGATCTTTGGTAAGGAGCAAAATTAATTCTGCCAAAGAAACTAATATGCTCTATGGAAGTTTAACATTATGTTCTGTTAGATATTATTATGGGCTTTATTCTTAATAAACAAACCTCACCAGTTTCTCCTTGCTTCTTCCCTTGTTTTGAACAGCCTTTTAAAAATTTTTTTTAACCTTTCTTGCTTCCCTTTGTGCTGTGCTTCTTTCCCTAGGCAATAAATGAGTTGTCTCATAGAAACTTGGCTTCTGCATACAGCCTAGATGCAACTAATACCAGGATTGAGGAATGCTTGGAAAACTGATAAATTTTGTTTTGTTAGTGGCATGTTTTTTGTACGTTGGATTTTTTTTAACCCACTACTTTCTGCATGGATGTATAATAATGGCTCTTTTGTTTAACATTAGATAAGCATGAGATCACCGTGGCACAGCTGCATGTGTAGTCACTCTTGAAGCAATTGCACACCTAATTGGCTGACAATCTTGGCATTTTTAAAACAAACACAAGCCTTTTAAAGACAGGGGACATTTATGTATGAATAGTCAAATAAACCTGTTGGGTGTCATCAATGGAGCCCTCTGGCAGTGAACAGTTGTGTGATGACCCTGATCCTGGAGGCAAATCCCAAGATCAAGAGACCAAAAAACAACATGAATCAGAGCAAAAATTATCCAAAATAACCCATAATGCTTTGGAGAACATTAATGTGATTGGTCAAGGCTTGAAGCACCTTTTCCAGCATCAGCGCAGGAGGTCATCAGTTTCTCCACATGATGTACAGCAAGCTCAGGCTGATCTGGAACCTGACATGGATTTGGAAAGCCAAAGCACCTGTGCTGAAATTGATGGTGTCTCCACCCACCCCACAGCTCTGAACCGAGTGCTTCAGCAGATCAGAGTGCCACCTAAAATGAAGAGAGGGACAAGCCTGCACAGCAGGCGGGGCAAGACGGACCCTCCAAAAGGAAGTCCACAGATCAACAGGAGGTCTGCCCAAGATATTCAATCAGGTCGGCCCAGATCGTCGTCTACTACAGATGCTCCCACGAATTTGTCCGTGATGGAGATTGCTTCTTCCCTCTATGTAGGTGGAGAGGAGGCCACAGCAGGAGCAGTAAGTTACTCAGATTTACCTTTGGTCTTTATCATCTCCTTGTATGTTTTCTTAAGACTTTTGAATCTTGTTTTTAAAAGTGAGTTTCTTTCAGCAAACGCTAATGCTACTGTGTTCATAAATCTTCTTATATGGTGTAGCAAAGAGCTTAAAAAATGCAAGCATTAGTCATTTTCTCATGTGGCAGGTGGCTTATTTTACATGTATTTGATCACTGAAATGAGAACTACTTTTGAGGCACATTAGGTTGATCAGATGGTGCATCACAGTCAAGCAAGGAATGATGGGAAGAGCAGCAGCCAGAGTAGTCCTTGTTAGCAGCTGTTACCTATTTCCTGCAACAAGGACTTGTATGGCTTTTTTCTTCCCTTCTTGTTTTATTGTGTATTTTATAAAAGTGAGGAGTTCCAGTTTGAGTGAATGGAGCCGTGGATCCTGTTGAGAGGCTGTTGAGAGACTCTGGGAATGCTGACTGCAGCATGCAACCAAACTACAGTGCCAGGCTGGCTGAATCTGATTCAGATCAGCCTGGCTACTGTGCTGATACGGGATCACTGCTGTCATTTTTAATTTGTGTAGTGTGCGCAGAAAAAGCCTTCACCGAAATGACAGTCTCTGTTCTGCGACACGTTCTTGCGAAGCTATGTGTATCAGTTTCCTGATGATATCAAGAACTAGTATTTGTCTTAACATCTCTTCTTTCCCAGACCAATTTAGCTGAAGTGCTCCTACAGCTAGGAAGAAGTGTGAAATTGATTTCTGGTTCATGTGTTCTTAGTTAAAGAATTAAAGAATGAAGTGTTAAGCAAAGCAGATGCAGAATCGATTCAGTATAGCAGTATCATAAACTGTAGGTTCAGAAAGTACCATCCTTTAGCTGCTTCATCTCCTGTGATTTTTTTTGGCAGAAGTGAATCTTGAAAGACATTAAACAAGATTTTCAAATTCTGATTTATCATTGTGATCTATGAATTGAGTAGAGATTCCTCTAGGAAAGAGCACTGAGGGAGTCTGCCTTTATTTGAGGCTTTTGTTCCTGCCAGGAATTAAAAGAATAGAAATAGTAATGATGTAGTTGGGAAGAGTGTACATTCCCTTAGGACAGATTGACCTTGCAATTGAACCATATAAAAAAGAATCCTTTTATTAGCTTCAGGTTTATTTGCTTACTGGCTCATTTTTCACTGTGAGGGAACTCATGATCTTTGTTTCAGGGGAATTTTGGGCAAAGCCAATTATTTTCCAAGTTTGTACCCAAATCCAGCAACTGGAGTTGATGAAGCATGACAGCTTGTCTTTGGCTTACTGGTTTAAAACTGTAGCTCCTTTACTTCATTTATGAGCAGGGAAATTGAGCAGGCCTAAGAATATTTAGTAGGCAAGACCACACACCTGGGAAAAGACCTGGAGTGGGTTGTCCTTTCTCCCAACTGTATCAGCTGGTCTGATGAAATATTAACACCTTAGCCTAGATCAGTGGTATCCAAAGTGGAGTGTGGACAATCTGCTGGGTTGTGAAAAGAAAATTTTTTGTACCATTAATAAGTATTTTTAAAAATAGTGTTTATTTTCTCTCATCCATTTTTAATTTCTGTGTTTTATTATATACTTAATGTATAGAATTTATAAATAAATACACATGTATTGATGGTTTGCACTCAAATTTTTGGTAATGGGGATGCACAATCAAAGTTTGGAATCCACTGGCCTAGATGAATTGGATCACAGCAGGGGAGACTGCAAAAGTGAGAGCTTTTAATCTGATGGTAACTGTTCTGCTGTAACATCTGCCATGCGTAAGAACAAACTTAGGCGTCAATTTTTGGTATATACGGCCTTTGATTCCTGAGAAACAGCTGTTGTGACTGCTCTTCTGATTGAGAAGCATGTCATACTGAGAAGCATTTTCTGTGAACAGTAGCTCTTCTGCCACTTAACCAAGTAGTCAGTCGTATTAACAAAGAGGTGGATATAAGAGTGGTTCTCACTGCTGTTTGCTGTGTCCTCAGCTGGTATGCCCTATGACTTGAAGAAAAGGAGCTGTTGAGGCTTTCTGTCCTCCATATTTAAAGGAGAAGGGAGGGGACTGGAGCCTGAAAGAGAAAAATTAAGGGCATGTGAGGGAAAAACCTCCTTTGGGGACTAAACTACCCAGAGACCTCCATGACTGGGTGTGCCTCTGTAGAGATTAGCAAATTACCAGGTCCTTTTTAGTATTTGCATATTACACCATTTTTCTGGCAGTCAGTGAAGACGATATATAATACGGGTCTAAAGCAACATAAGCGAGGAAAAGCTACCTTGCTTTGGGGAAATACACCTTTCCCTGATGCATTTCAGTCTGGAGAACCTTTGCACAGCATTCATAGTATGCCTGAACTGACCCAAATTTAGGTTTTATCCTAGAGGATTTTCCTTTGTGATAACATATGGATGGATGCAGTGGGGAGAAAAGGGGACTGATGGTGAGATTATTGGATCAGCACACAAACATCTCTGCATTGCGTCTGGAGCGTTCAGAAGAGCAAGTGTTGTCAGTGGCTTAAGCTCTTGGTGTACCTGGATAGAAATGAATCTTTTAAAAATCCTTGGAAAATCAAACCAGAAAATCTTATATACTTGGTGTTTTTAAATGTAGTTTGCTTGCTTATAAACCAGTATTGTGAGAAAGCAGCAGCTGCAATCTCCTCTGTGTGCGAGCAAGAGGGAGGCATTCAGCTGTTCTGGCAATGGTCACGGTTTCGTTTGTATCTCTGTGGTATGTGCATGCAGTGTGAGAACCCTTTGTCACAAGGCTGAGGAAGGCTGTGGAAATGAAGTTAGTGCACTTCAGCGTAGCCCCTCTTTGTCACGTGATCCAGAGCATACGTGCTGCTTTGGGATTCAGTACCTCACCCTCCTGAACCTGTCTCAGTCCTCCACTTCCACTGCTGTAGTTTAGGATCGCTTCCTAACACATTCTGAAAAATACGGTGGACTCTTAGGTATAATCCAAATAAACACTTCAGGAATGCCACAACATTTGTTGGTATGGCTCCAACTTAGGGTTTATTAACTTCAGTGTTCCCATTCTGTGTACTTCTTAAAATGTCAGTTCTTTTAGACCACCTAAAACAATGAAAACTGGTGAAAATAGTTGCGTGGAAATCAAAAACATCTGCTCTATGAAGTAGAGTAAGTAAAGTCTTGCTTATTGGTTTATTCATTCTGTAAAGGTATTTAATTCCTACAACATGGAGGAGGAAGACTTTTTAGGAGTTCACTGGACTCCTGGCATTACCTCTGCCTCAATGCATGCTTTCTTTACTTAAAAACATGTTCCATTTGTAGCATAGGTGGTACACAAACAGTCCTGCCTAGCTAACGAGACTCTATTTGGGCAGAAGGAAAGAGCACTTCAGTAGCACACTGCAGCTGACCAGGACACAAAATAAACAACGCATTTCTGTAACAAGAACAGCGGTGTTGATGACCTCTCTGGTGACCTGGACTCCTGGCTGAACCCAGTTACCAGCCTTGGACCTGGTGTGCTTCCCTGGTGGGCAGCGTGGCACGAGGCAGTGTTGCTGAGTCCGCTGCTTCTGCCTGCCCTGCCCTCCCCTCCCATCCCTTCCCTGTGGAGCAGCATGCTCCTCACCTATGGAGGCAGCTCAGTGAGCACTGCCTGCTGCCAAAGGCCATTTAAAGTTCCCTGGCCAATTTGTCCCCTGACTGATGTTGTGGGTACTCCAGCCCCATGTAGCTGCTTACTCACTTGCCACCGGAGGGATGGGAAAGGGAATTGGAAGGGTAAAAGTGAGAAAACTCATGGGTAGAGATTAAAGACAGTTTACTAGGTAAAGCAAAGCTGCATGTGCAAAGAAAACGAAACAAGGAGTTCGCTTACTCCTCCCCATCAGCAGGCAGATGTTCAGCCATTTCCAGGAGAGCAGGGCTCATCATGTGTAATGGTTTCTTGGGAAGACGAATGCCATAACTCCAGACCTGCCCCCTTTCTTCTTTCCCCCAGCTTCCATTGCTGAGCATGACATCTTATGGTGTGGGACATCCCTTTGGCCAGTCTGGGTCAGCTGTCCTGGCTGCGTCCCCTCCCAGCTCCTTGTGCACCCCTGCCTCCTCGCTTCGGGTCAGTGTGAGGAACAGAACAGGTCTTGATGCTGTCTGTGGAAGCCCTGCCCAGTAGTAGCTAAAATGTTGGTGTGTTATCAATACCCTTTTGGTTACAGATCCAAAACAGAGCCATAGCAGCTACTAGGAAGATTAACTCCATCCTACGCAAAACCAATAAAGCTGTTTTGGATAAGGAATGGAAAATTTTGCCATTTCAGCTGAAAGGACTGTGATGTCTTGAACTCCAACCTGCAGAGGTTGTCTGGCCATCATCTCAGGCCGTGGGCAAGGTCACTTGACATGTTTAGATATTTTTGTATGTTCAGATATTTTTGTACAAAGCCTGAATGCTTCCACAGGGGAACGCTAATTTTTGGACAACTGTAAATCCATTCTTTCCTAAGAACCCCAAAACATCTTAAAGGAAGTGTTTGGTTCACAAGTGACCATGAATTTGCTAGTCCCTTGAAAATTATACATTGAGAGGGCACCACCCACAGCTTACCAAGCTCTCAACTGCTACTGAGAATGAGACCTAAAATTAGTTAGGCATTCTAGTCTGAGTCACCGGTAAAGAAATTATATTACACCTGCCTGTTATCTGTTACCGCCTTTTATCTTTCGGTTGGTAGACTGTAGGAGTGGAAAAAGTTTGATGGCGGGGTAGGATTCTTTTTTTCCTTTCCTAGGAAACTTTGCCAAGCCCAGGCGTGGTGCCCCACTTTCTCTCCCAAGAGCTGGTAACAGTGTGGTCTTGCAATGTGACAGGACAACTGGAAGTTATTCTGGAACTCCATGCAACCCTAAACCTCACAAAGTGGGGATCTCTATCCCTCCCCCCCTGCCCCCAAAGAGCTAGAAAGAGTAAAGACTGCTGCAGTACTGCTATGAAATCTGCATTGTTTTACTGAGAGCTCTATTAGTCATATGAGCTGTCCTATATTTAACTTCCAAAGGAAACACATTAAAAAGTGGAAAATACAAATGCTGTTTTTTTTTCCAAAGGAGAGAATGTTGTCTGTTCTGTTACATAGTCTACAAAAAAAAAAAAAAAAAACCACCCTGTGAGCTGCAATATTAACACAGTATCTAGCATGTCTGGGACTGGAATAACTGCAATCTCAGCTGTGGTTTGTGACTAGCTAGTAGGCTAGAAGCATGTTGATTCTGCTTGAAGTTACAGATTAATGGTAGATAACTTGCAGGTTAAGTGCAGATGATTTACAGCTTTAAATAATATGACAGTTTTTACAAGCATTGCAGTATAAAGATATAATACATTTAAAAATCAGTGACATGTAAATTTTAAATCACTGATATGATTACTATAGCAGAGTTTCTTGTTTTATGGTTCAATGAAATCAGGAAAGCATGGTTCAGCCATTTGTTATGTCAAGCTTATAAAAGGCATCAGTGTGTTTGGCATTTGAGAAACCAGCATAGCATTCAGTCTACCATGTTGTGATCATTTTCTACTTAATTCATGTATTGCTATATTGCTAAAATTATAACTTTAACAACTTGTATTGCGAAAGTAGTTAGCACACAATTCAAATGATGGAGTTGGTAAAGGGTAAAGTAAAATCTGAAATTGTTAGAACAAACTTAAATGGAACAGGGATCAAGTTAAGTGTGAACTCAAGCTTTCAACGCTACACTATCTTTAAGTTATGAGACATCTGAAGTTCTTTCACACAGTTGCATTAGGAAAACTTAGGGTGAAAGTATTTAATCTCATTGAACCTAAATTATTTTATGAAGCCTAAGAAATTCAAATAATTTATTTAAAATATCTGGTAAATAACATTCAGTGATTGTGCTGAGAGTCCTCTGGACTTTTGAGTTCTACTCTCGCCTGTATTGTTTGTGTATACAGCAAACCTTCACTTGATTATGCATTTCGTATTCACTTTCTCATGACTTTGCCTGGTTATCTTCAGCTCTTCCTGTTCTTTATCTTTCAAATAAACTTTTTTAAAAAACAAAGCACTGTCAATTTCACTTTCTTGACTTTGGTGTTTGTTGGATGACAGTGAAGAAATACCAGCTCACCTTTCCTCAGCAGGTTGACATTTGTTCTTGTGAAATTCTTTAAAATTTCACAAATCCAACTATAATCAGAAAAATATCACTGAGATACGGCATTGATCCATCTGTTGTGAACATACATCTACATGGGCTATACAAGCTGCAAGGACGAAGAAACAAAGTATGCAATGAAAAAGTTGTGATATAATAGTGACAAAACAGTGTAACACAGGAATTGCAGTCAAGCAGTGCAATTCTGATTTTTCTGATGAATGTCTTCTGTCCTGAGTTGAACTGCCAGCATCTACTGCTGTTGTGATACAGCCTGTTTTTGAGTGCAGTAGACGTCTGCCTTCTGTCATAGAGCTCTTCTGCCCCCATCAGATGCATGGTGGCAAATTGTACAAGGCTGCTTCGAGCACCTCCCTTGTCCCTCACTGCCCAAGCAGTCATCTCTACCACCATGGTTGGTACTGCTCTTGGAGCAGAAATTCCTGCTCTGCTTTCCCTTCTCTTTTTCTTCCCACTCCCCCCCCCGCTTCCCATATTTAGATTTTGTCATCTAGAAGTGATGGATGTTTGCGTAGTGTCTGTGGTTATGAAATATAAATTTGCCCATGACTACAAAAGATTTTGCTACATGTAAACACAAAGTCAGCAGACTTGGATTGCTGAGAAATTAACTTTCAATTAAATTTTATTAGAGGCTTGTAAAAGCCTCTGAAGGCTGCTCTGAAATTGTCAGTGCTTATTCTTATTCGTGTGGCAGGAACTTTACCTGTTGCAAATGTATTTGTGAAGCATGGGTGAAGAGGAGCCTGAGTGCTTCCAGAGTTTACTACCAAAGCTTAAGACCTGTTAAACACATCCAGCCTGTTTCTGTATCTTCCACGTTTTGCAGAGCCAAGCCCAATGTTTCAAGCTTTGTCCTTCTGTGTGAGGTTAGGCTGCACAGTGGTTTAAGTTTATGCTCTGCTCTACTTCTGAGCTTAACGTCTGCGATTTATTTGGTTGTGCAGTTGGTCCTGCTGGGAACCATTGCGCTTGATTTTTACCACTAGATGCTGTATCTGAGATACGGTTTGGAGAAGGGAAAAAAACAACAGCTTACCTTCATCAGCATGGCCATGTTGATAAAGTAAGTGGCAGAAGTCAACAAGAAGTTTTTTAATGAAATGTCCTAGTGTGCTTAGAAACTCAGGCCATGCTGTCATGGGGCAACTGTGGAAGGCCAGGACTCCTCAGACCTGAAGCAGATCTTAGAACCTGCGTTCTTGAACCTGCTTTTCAGAGTACTCTTGTAGGGAAGAAATTTCTCGTACCTGCCCTATATGTGTGTGTTCTGCACTGAAGTTCTTAGCAGGAAAAAAACCTAATCAGATATGATAATGACATTTTCTGGTCTCATCTATTCACTGTCTCTCATGGTTTATGTTTCTGAAAGACCTCATTTGCTACCATGTTCCTACCTTATCTCTATTTTTTTTCCCTGTTGTCTTTGTTCCAACTATATGAGCCTGCCTTTGTTCACATGCTGGGAACTATTTTGTAGTTTTTACTGTATTTTTAATACGTCTGCAGTTAAAGTCTGTCACTCCAGATCCAGAGTTTCTGGAGTGCCACAGATTTCTTGTTAGGCTTCATTCTTCCTTTTTCAGGAGCTTCCTCTTTCTCCAGCCTGTTTATTTCATGTGACAGGTTCAGCTTTCAGCTGTCTCCTGATTTACATACACCTACACTTTTTCCTTTTTATGCTTATAACCTCATCTCATCACCCCCACTAAATACACAGCCAGGAAGCTTAGAAGGTTAATCTCCTCAAAGTATTGTTTCATTAACCCAAGAGGGTTTCTTATTTGGTTGGTTTGTATTATTTATTATCTCCCCATGCTTTGTGTGTGGATACTGCAAAGTTTTGGAGAGAAGAATCTTTATTTCTCGTTTGTTTTGCAAATCCCCTTGAACACAATCAGGACTCAGTGAGGTAGTGAGTTCCTTGGGTTGTCAGGTCAGACTGAAGCATTTAATGTATTATCGCTCTTGCTTACAAAGGCAATTGAGCTGCCTGTTTAGTATTTGGATGTAATTTAGAAGACATTCTCTTACCATGCAAACGAAAGCATAATAAAATCTGTTCTGTATCTTTATAGCACTGATTTACAGGAAGAACAGGTTAAGTCTTAGGCAGCTGTTCAGATTTGTATCAAGGGTTGGGATAGTCTGATAGAGAAGAAGGCAGAAATTTAGTTCAGATAAACCTTGAGAACTGTGGAACTATTTTAACTTTGCTTTTAAATAGATTGATGTTTGTAAGTGTTAACTCATATGTATATGGTTCTCTAGAATGAGTACTGGATAAGCCCGATCCTGTGTGATACCGAAATCTGCTCCCAGTGGGAATTAAGGACATTGAGTGCTTGTGGCATAAGGAAAAGTAAATTCTTAATAATCCTCTGCACACAAAATATTTTTAGTTCACAGTACTGTTCTTTTCTCTGTTCTCTCATGTTTGTTGAAGTAGAAGGGCAAAATGTTATCCCAAAGCCACGGATTGGATTTGTTCTAACACCTCATTTATGTAGATTTGCCTGTTTAATAATCCTGTTGCATGTTGTCATGCTTTATGAAGAAAATGAGAAATGAGACTGGCATGGCATGGAAAATAATGTAATAATTAAAGTCTTATGGAGATACTTCATTTGGTCTTGTATTTCAAGCAGTGTAAATTTAAATATTTTTGCATAAATCTTTTCGTGTAAGGCAGCCTACTGAGCTGATGAACCAGGATTCTGGTGGCTTGGAAATGATTGTTTGAGACTGCATGGGTCTCGTCTTGTTTCACTGTACTTTCAGAGCCTTTTGTGGGGTAACAAGTTACATGAACATGACATGGACAAACAGAACAATATTCAGGTTCCAGAGATAGAAAAGCAGTAGTAGTAGTTTGGTGAGAAATTGCGTCCACTTGAACTTTACCAGTGTCCTGAAGGTAACAACAATGCCCAGCCATTGTATTGTGTTACAGCCAATGCCTCCGAAGTTGGTTCTGGCGCTTGTTGCCTGAAGGCTAGTACTTGCTTTTAGAGAGACGGAGATTTCTGCGTGATGTTCTTCTTCCTCATCTGCTTAGTTTCTCAGCTAGCAGAAAAAAATATGGGAACGAACAAGCAACAATAAAGGTAAACCTTACCCTGAAGTTTTGCCATAATTTTAGTAGGAGTAAAAATACTTCGGGCACTTTCAGGCAACAGCTATACCTGCACTTCTGACGGGCCACCTTGCAGATGGTACAGTTCAGAGCTGAGCAGGTCTTTCCCTCTGGACACCAGAGAAGTTCTCGTGTCCATTTCATCTGCCTCTCTGCCCTTCCGCCATTGGTGAGTTCTCTCTTCCTGTTTGACGTTTGAAACATTGACACACTATATCTGGATAATAAATGTGCTTTACCAGTCATTTTTTGTTAGGTTTGATGAACGTTGTGTGCAGCAGAAGTGTAGTAAACAGCCAGTAGATGATTAAACAGGTAGCAGTGGGATATGGGAGGAGTAAAGTCAGGAATACATCAGAGAAACAAAACCATTAGAGGTTAAAATAACTGAACAGAAAAGTAGAGGAAATTCTAGTCTCTTTAATTGAAAGAAATGTAAGAGACTTATACACTTCTCATAGAAACATCATTCTTCTATAGACATCCAAACTTGAATAATGAAGCCTTTTGACATTCTTAGGGTTATGGAAAAAGTACAAAATCAATCTTATTGAAATAGAAATTCTTACAAATATGCAACACCTTGCTTTTTTTTGTTGTTGTTGTTGTTCTGTTTTTTAAACCACTGAGATCCTTATATGGGAGTGCTTGTCATTTGTACTTAAACTGCAAGCATTGGTGTTTGGGAAAGGTGCTACTGAGGTCAGTTTATTCATTCAGGAAGTAAGGTTTTTTGTACAGTGAGTTGTTTTGGAATATATGGTGGAAGTCCTTCGCTGATACCTTTTGGTATCATTAGGAAGATAGAGTAGCCTGAATTCAGTTAGCGTCGAATAGTTCACTGGAGTTTACAGCTTCTGCCTCTATAGGCCCGAACACACTTACAGGACGCAGTTTCCTTGCCTCGTGGTTACAGAAATGATGGCAAAAAAGGTTGAACCAATATTGAAAATGTAATGCTTGATCTTCTCAAATTGAAATGATATGCTGAGGGCTGAACAGCTGTAAAGCAGCTCTGCAGAGAAGGACCTGGGGGTCCTGGTGGACACCAAGCTGAACGTGAGCCAGCCGTGTGCCCTTGCCGCAGAGAAGGCTTGTGTTATCCTGGCTGCGTCAGGCGAAGCATCGCCAGCAGGTTGAGGGAGGTGATCCTGCCCCTCTGCTCAACACTGGTGAGGCCACAGCTGGAGTCCTGTGTCCAGTTCTGGGCTCCCCAGGACAAGAGAGACGTGGACGTACTGCAGAGAGTCTGTCAAAGGGCCACAAAGATGATGAAGGGTCTGTAGCATCTCACGTGAGGAAGTGCCGAGAGAGCTGGGACTGCTCAGCCTGGACACGAGCAGGCTCAGGGGATCTCATCAGTGTCTGTAAGTACCTGAAGGGAAGATGCAAAGAAGATGGAGCCAGGCTTCATCACCATGTCAGTGGTGCCCAGTGCCAAGACAAGAGGCAATGGACACAAACTGGAACACAGGAGGATCCCTCTGAACATCAGGAAAGACTTTTTCACTGTGTGGGTGATGGAGCACTGGATCAGGTCACCCAGAGAAGCTGTGGGCTCTCCTTCCTTGGAGATCATCAGAAGCTGCCTGGACGTGGGCCTGGGCACCCTGCTCTGGGTGGTCCTGCTGGAGCAGGGGGGTTGGACCAGATGGACCCAGAGGTCCCTGCCCACCTAAACCAGTCTGGGATCCTGTGACACAGAGTTGAGACTACTGGTTGTTAGGTATTAAGACCACTGAACTTTTCAACAGTTTTGCTTTAGAGGAATTGCTGAAGATACAAAATGAAGTAAACCCAGAAAACAGAGCAACTTCAAAGGTTGTCAGTGCCCATGCCAACACTTTTATTTGCTTGCCTTTAGTGAGATCCCCGTATGGCGGCTTTCCAAGGCACCATTCACTTCAATTCTGCTATGTTCCCATGGGACTTCCTGTGTCCTCATCTTGTTTTCAGTTTTGGTGATCAGTTTTCATAAATATTTCAAATATCTTTAGATATTGGTTACGAACTTAAATCTATATTCTGTTACTATCCATGTTAACAAAAAAAAAAAAAAGAGAAATCACTGCATGTGCTTCTGGAGTAACAATTTCAGTCTTTAGTTTGTAGGTGCCTCAGTATTTTCCAGTGATAGTACTGACCAAATGAAAACCTACTGACAGTAAGCTTGCTTTTCTTAGTTACTTTCTAATGTCCCTTTTCAAGTACTCACACTGATCTATGAATCGAATCATGCTAATGTGAACAAGGCAGCGAATTCATCTGAGCCATTTCAGTATATGTAGCAGACTGCATGAACAGTTTCCTTCTGGCTGTAAATAGTCTTTTAAAGCAGTGATTTATTTGTCTGCCAGAAACCTTTTTCACAAACTCATTTGTCCTAAATGCCAAGCAGCGCTCCTGGGACAACCACCTTTTAAAAGGCAGAAGATTGCGGCTTTTATATCATTAAAGCTGCCTGGAAAAGTTACTGTGGCTATTAACAATGTGTCTGAGATCTGTAAAAGATCGCTTAAGCGTTAGCCCATTTCCCAAAATAATAAGCGGTCGTCTTAACATCATACTGTAATGTTTGCTCTTCCATTCAACTCATGTAGGTGGTAAACATTTTTAGAATTTTATCATAACGGTTCCTGAGTAAGACTTTTTGTTGCTTTGCCTCTAAAACACTGCTTTTATATTGAAAATAATATTTGTCATATGAATAGATGAAGTTAGTTATAAGCCCTTCTGGAAATAATATATATGATATTACTTCCTGTACCTGCAGCTGAATCATATTAAAACAGCACTAATCTTGCAGATTTGCTGTAGTTCATAATAAAAAGGAATAGCTTTTATTCACGGGATGGGGGAATAAAATAGGAGTATATGCATATCCTGACATCGACACACTACAGGAATCTGGGTGGATTGGTGCATGAGGAGCATTTGTGGCTCATTTCAGCCTCAGTAATTTATTCTCTTTCTTAAAGCTAGTGCTACAAACACCTGGAGCTACAGATCTGGGCTTCCCGAAAAATTTGATTCAACAGCTGTGTGCAGCATATGGAAGTGACTAATGCAGCTCGAGCCCTTGTGACAGTGGCCGTAGTTCCCCCCAGCAGAAAGGCCACCACTCAATGTTGATGCTTTGTACGGGATAGGATTGCACTGTTTGCATCTTGCAACAAGATAAGATACCAGCAGGACACTGTAATGGCTTAATTGCTGAGTGATAGGTCAGGAGCAGGCTGAGGATTGTTTCACAAGCTCAGAAATTAATCTTTGGTTGCTTAATTGCCTTGAAAGACCATGCTGTACCAGGCACTGCTTTTCGCTGGCTGGTAACAGTAACCTCTGTGAAGCACAAGAGTGGTGTTAGTTCAAAGTCCTGTTGGACAAGGAGGAAACGCACTAATACAGTAGGAGAGCCAAGAATTTAATTTTAGTATAATTGAGATCTTAAGAGTCTAATCAGTATTAGTCCAGATTTGTTACAGCAAAAATAAAAAATAATAATGCTGTTAAAATTGTCACATAACACGCTTCTTACTTTATACCACTTTTCCTCACGTTGTGCTCCCCCTTCTGTTGCTCCTCTGGCTCTTGTGTTGGTGATCTCATTCTGGCTGGGGAGGAGGGCTGTGGGTATTGCAGCGAGTGGTCAACATTTGGAGTCCTTTGCCAGGACGTTCAGGTTGGTAGTTTCTTCTTCCTCACCCTACAGTGCTCCTTGGTACTTTTTTATATGTACGCTAACACACATTTACACCTTTCTCTTTCTTCATTGGTCTGCAGCTCCACGTACATCCAAATTTACCATGTGCGTTGCCTTTTCTGTATGTTGCATAGTGTTTCTGGGTTCCCTTTTTTTGCCTCCAAAAAAGTTTTGTCCAGGTCTGCATTTCTTTAACTGACCCTTGGTGCAGTGTTTACAGCTGCGGGGTTTCCAATGGCAGGTCCATGCGCCGCCTTCTGCTGGCCCAAGACTGCGCTCCCGTGTCGTGTCCCACGTCTCCACTTGTCACAGCCTCTGCTCTGGTAACGTGGGCCTCTCTTTCTCTACACTGCATCAGTACTGCGGAGCTAGAACTATCTTATTCTGCATGGAATAATTGCTTGTTAATGCCATCTGTGTAAAACTATGGTTGTGCCACACAGTGGTGAACAAAACTGAAGCCAATTAGCCATAGACACCTGGTCATCTAGAGAGATTGCTGTCACAGCTAAACCAAGTGAAACAAAGCTAGAAGCAGGTCAGGAAGTGTTCTGACAGAGCAAGCCTCAGTCCTGAGCACTGCAAATTTAGCACCAAGCCTATGGCACGTCGCTAGCACTGGCAATGCTGTGCTATAGGGCCACACAGCTACTGTGGGAGCTCTAAAACACTCTAATTTTTGTTTAACAGTTAATTGTCTAAATGCTACTTATATTAAGAAAGAACATAAAGATTATTAACAATTTACATAGTATTTACTATTGCTGCAATGCATAACTTAGTCTAGTCCCAGACAATGTATTATTCCTTGAGTTATCATATAGTTAAAACTTCATCTCAGAAGATGAAAAAATTCTAGAAGTTAATACATTTATCCGTCTACAAGTGTATGACTTATCTATGACTGTTGTCTGTAGTTTTGGAAAGTGGCAGCTATTTCTAGTTTTCTTCATGAATTTTTTTGTCTTGCAGAATACAGAATCATGGAGAACTGTAGATCCTCTGAGAGTTTTAAAGGTTCCTTTCAAACCTGTCTTTTGCAACTTTTTTGCTGAACATGCTCTTAACTTTGAAGTTTTCCAATCCCAACTGTTTTTCTTTTCTCCCATTTTCAACTTGCAGTACTTTTCTGTGTCCAATTTGTGAAAGATAGTTTTTTTCAGCTGAGAATTGTAGGCATGACTCATCTGCCTAGGTTTTTTCTCTGAAGGTGCACAGGCATTTTGGACTTAGGGAGACTTTCCTTCCCTCAGCAGTCCAGAAACCTGCATCCACAGATGCGAGGGAAGCGCCTTCCTCTTGACAGCTCAGAGTGGAAAAAAAAGGAGAAAGAAGTGCCCGCTGCAAGGGATGTTTGCACATCAAGAAATTTAATAGCACTGTAATTACAGGCATTATTATACTGTTAGTTCGTGGTTATGTCATCCTGGTGAAACTGTTACTCCTCAAACGCATCGTGAAGCAGCCATAGTAACATAGTTTTATGGATGTAGGCAGTGGCCAAGCTGGGAATGTACATGACCTGATAGACAGTGTCTGCAATAATACATATAAACTGTGCCGATACATATTTGATGTTTTGAGTAATTCCATATAGCGTATCGATACCAGCCCATTTCAACTGCTTGCTAGAAGTGTACCACGGATACACAAACTCTGACCTTTTCAGTCCAGTTAAATTTTGTGCTAGTATAGTAGAGGTCTAGTAAAACTCCTCAAAAGATCTGAGGTTTGGGCTCCAAATCTTGGTACATGTTTTGTTTTCAGCTCTCTTGGATCAAAAAGACGCCTGACCACAGTAGAGGGAGTGTTGCAAACATTTCTGTCATGGAAAGAAGTTTTTTTTTTTTTTCCTTCTCCTGTTCTTTGAAGTCATGTACAGTACATACATAGCTATGAGAGGAAGTTTTGAGTGTCTCAAAATTCTGTGTGGCATTTAAGGAGAGATCATTACTACACTGTTAAATAGGACTTGCACCATAGCATCTTTTGAAAGAAAACTCGGTTTTATTCTATTACTAATGTAGTATAATTCTATGCTGTAGTAATTGCTATAGAAATAAAACTGTTAGCAAGTCGTATGGTTTGGTAACTAAACCTTGATTTCGTGCATACCAACTTCCCTAAAAGAAAAGGAGAGAGATGCAGAAAGCAGGAAAGAAAATAAATTACTTTCCACTTGTCTCTATGAAGTGCGAGCATTTCCTTAAAAAGTCATGTGTGCAAGTGGAAAGATTGTCAGCTCGTAAGCTTAGATAGCTGTCTGCAGAAATGGAGTTGAGACAGGTGTGTGCCTCTTTCCTGAAGCTTCTGTATGTAAGTGCTAGGACCACATCTGAATCTAGAGTGTGCTGTCCTAACATGACTGTGAAAATCTCTTTATGATAGGATTGATAATAGAAAAGTTTATAATGTGTTGGTCTCCAGTTGTGTCAGATTGCTGCTGACTTTTGTCTTGACAGAATTGTAGATCCATTCTCTGGGTGTTTAGACTTCTATTTTTACAGCAAGATGACGGATTCAGTAACCTACTGCTTACAGAAGAGTTGGATCACAAGAGCTGGTTAATTCCTGCTTGCGTTTTTCAGTATGAGCTTATATCTCATGTTGTCAGTAGTGTTTCTGAACTTTACAGTAAGAGCTTCTGGTTTGCAGTAAGGAATTAAAAAACTCAGTTCAGTTTCATTGTAAAGTTAGTACTTAATTGTGGCTCAGGAGGTCAGGTTGATGGTTGGACTTGATGATTTTGAAGGTTTTTTCCAGCATAGGTAATTCTGTGATTCTATTCTATTAATGCTAATCCAAAATATTGGAGAGTAAATTTTGAACTTCGTGACAGAAGAGGCAAATGTCATCTTATTAAACAATAGAAGGACAGAGCTGAAGAAGTCAATTAGATTTAACTTCATTAAATCGACGTGCTGAGTGTGTCAGGGCATTACTTTACTGTCGCAGGAGTGACGTCTTGGAGGCTTGAGAAATATCTTGTCATCAAAGACAAATGCATTGTCTTTGGGATTAGGAGTCCTTTTCTCTGTACCGCTGCTTTTTTTTTTTTTTTGTCTCTAAGAAATTTTTCTCATCTCTTAAAATATTACTAATGTACTATTGAAAAGTAACGTCCTTTACATTGTTACTTGGTTGTGCTTTATAATTCAACAATGGCTGTGTTGTGAAAATACTTCTCATCAGCCAATATGATCTCAGTGATTAAGTGTCAGAAAAATTTACAGAACAATGATTTTTGTAGATTTCGATTAAATATATTTGTGTCATTTGATGTTTTTTTGAGTCAAAACAAGGACTTGTGACTGACAGACAGAAACGAAACACTTTCTGTAATAAGCTTGCTAATATTCTCTTGAACAAGCATGTGATTTGAACATCTGAGGATTGTGTCCTTATGCTGAATACCTAATCTTATCTCAAGATACTGTTTATTACTCCATAAGTAACAGTTGTTTAGTGGTAGAGGCTAAAATGATAGCAAGGCTCAAGAATGCAGTGTTGTAGATTGAAGTACTGGTGAAATCTGAGGGCTTGCAATGGGTAATTCAATGTGGGGAACACCTTTTTCTGCCCAAGCTACTTAGTCTTCCACCATAACAGGGAGAGACTTTACGATACAATCACCTGACACTTTCCAAAGCTTTCTTCCACAGTGTTATATATTGGTGAATAACAAATAGTAAATGCCATAAAATGGGAAGAATCATTCATTGTGGTTAAGGGAACATTGGAACATTGGTAGGTACAACCAGATGAGGAAGTGAGAGAGTATTTTCTGGCACCACAACATGGAATGGACCAAGACTATAGAAAATAAAATGTAGGTTAGCAATCCACACTGGCTAGAAGGTAGATAGAATGATGTAATGGCATTTTTCATCTTCAGGTTCCCTGTAATATGATACCATGTTTTTTAGCTGAGAGCATATACTGTTTGTCATTATCTCTTTCTCCACAAATGGATGGTTACTTGGTTGCTCAATTATGAAGCTGAAAATTCATTTTTTTGTAGGTAGTGCTGTTAAAACTTGGCCGTACATCTTTTGCTGAGGTTGTTCAGAGTCGCAATAAAGCAAGCTATGGACACATGTACATGCTATAACTTGTAGCAGAACTCCTGGAGCTGTGTAACCAATATTTTTAACAGGTTCACATCTTCTAAATTATAGAGTACCATTCAAAATCATCCCGAAATCCCCCTTAAGACTGGAGTCGATTTCCATGAAATAGTGATTTGAGCAATTAGGAAATGTGCTGAACCAGCTTAATCTACATTATCTTGAACTCTGGTGCCATTACTGCTCTGTTTGCCTGTTGTTCATTGTAGCAACACTGTATGGTTATTACTGCATTAACATCAAATCCCATGGCAACTCAGAAAACTTCTTTCAAGTCATTTGTAATTGTAGGATTAACTGCAATATGCATGTATCTTATTTATAATCATTTTTGCAAAGTTGCCATGAGCATGTTCTGAAGCTTCTTGAAACCGCTGTTCTGCAGTAATTCTAACTGTTATTTAATTCGAAATTAATGTTAGAATAATAAAACTTTGATATTTCCCCTGCAGTAGTCCTTGTACCTCCTCTCTTCTGTTTTTTGAATGACAAAGAAGTGGATGGCAGAGAGGAGAGGTTATCAGTGGTACATAACATTTCTGCCAGGGTTTTCACAGCAAGTAGGGCTTGTGGCTTCATTGTGTTTATATGCTTTGTGCAATTTGCAGCCAGAGATCCTGAGTAAAAGATCTAATCCCACGATGTGGAAGAAGAAAGGATATTTTACTGGGGGTATGTTCAAGTATTTTATAAAGGTGGGAATGCCATGACTCTACTGCACTGATGAGAATGAAGAGTTACCTTACTCATGCAGCAGACTGGTGCTAGCCAGGAACAGAAATGTTGTCCCTGATAGAATGTGTTTTTTTTTTTTTTTTTAACTTGAAGTGATTTTGACTTCCAGTTTAAAAAAAAAAAATAAAAAATCTCAACAGTATTATGTACTTGTCCCAGTTTCGGTCAGTATTGAATGTGTGCAGGACAGATATGTCTTGCCCAAAGTAAGACAGCCTACAATAAAGTGGACAAGGAAGCCTGAATTAGCAGCATTTTGTACTTTCTGAGTGAAGCAAAGAGATTGTAATTGAGAAAGGAGCGCCTAGTAGCCAAGACACACTGAGATAAAGGGAGTAGGTTTCTATTATCTGCGCAGTCATTAACCTTTTCTGTACACTTGGTTATTTTTGTGTTCTTGCTTGAGATTTTTCTAGATGGGGACGACATCTTTGTCAGAGTATTTTAGTGATCCTCGTATGAGAAGGGCTTTTGTAGGAAAAAGTACTTGAGATGATTTGGTAGAGATGCAGGTAAAATAATTACTGACAGCACCTCAGCACGTTTTCTCCTCTATGCAGGATAAGTGTCCTCCCTCATGTTACCCCTTAAACAGAAGTGGAATCTTAAAAAACAAAACAAAACAAAACAAAAAAGCTGTTTGTGAGGTTTCTTTGGTGTCTGTGGAGAGCATTTGCTTAGCAGCAACACTTTATTCGGTAGAGGGAGCTATGACTTTTCTGAAAATCTGTATACAAATGGTTCGCTTCATCCATACTGAAAATGAATTGGTTTGAGCTATTAAATTGGCTTTCGGAAATACTGCATATTGTCCATACGACGGTTGAGAGAGAATCATCTTAACACAACAGCGAAATTACATGTTTTCTGGAAAATATAAATGATTATGAAATGAGTTTAAAAAAGGAAAAGAAAGGAAAGGAAAAATATTTAAACACCTTTACTGAATCTAATTTTCCTTTCCTAAAGCAACTTGTGTCTTCTTGTATGCAGAAAACCATAGGCTGACAGCGACAAATTTAGATTATATAGGTATCTTTAAAATTATTTTATTTAGAAGTATATATAAACAGAAAAGGTTCATCCTGAGAATGTGTATGTTTGAATACATGAAATTCTTATCTTTCAAACTTTCTGCAGTAAGAAAATTTCTCTCATGTTGGCTACTCCAGCAGGTCCTTCCTTAACGGTTATCAGTAAGGTATGTGCCTATGCACTTAATCATAGAGTGGGTTGGGTTGGAAGGGACGATAAAGCCCATCCAGTTCCCACTCCCTGCCATGGGCAGGGACACCTCCCACCAGCCCAGGCTGCCCACAGCCCCATCCAGCCCGGCCTCGAGCAGCTCCAGGGACGGGGCATGTTGATGTTTTGTTTATAAAGTATTGATTTGATTTCTGTATATAACATTTCTGCTAATCCTATGTAATGCTAAAAATAACAACAAAAAATGCTGAAAATTGTGAATTTGATGTGTAAGTAAAAAGTTGTAGAAGATCTTAATGAGAGGCAAGTTAAAAAAAAATCCAAGTCTTACTGAGCATTTTAAAAAAGAAAAGTGGTTACAGGATATTTTGTACTAAAAATAAATTAATTCTAATTGTGTTTTATGTTCTCATAAAAGGATATCAAGCAGAGGCACTTTTTCATTAGGTCAAATTCGCTTTAGATTTGAAAATCAATTTTACTAAAATGTGAATTTTCTCCATCCTGAATGTCATAACAAAATAGTTTCACGCATTTGGAGAACAGGTTCAGAGCCTGGGAGGAGGACAGAGTAGACGTAAGAATTGTATGCAGTAAGCTGCTGTTTTTGTGGAAGGCATCAGTGAGTTTCCAACACTGCTGAATTACTGTTTTAGCCTTACCTCACTAGTAATGTCCGCGTGAAATGGTTCAGACATTATAAGCAGGGCGGTACAGGCTGCTGCTGGGAATGTGCCACCAGCTTTTCTTGAGCCATACAAACCAGGAGGGGTACAGCTGATGTAGAGCATCACGGATGCTTCAGGCCCCCATCTTTTAAGTGTGTGTATTTACGCGTAGGTAGGCAAGCACTCACAGGTTATTCTTCTGACTGTGGGAGGAGGAGACCTCGTTCCCTCGAGAAGCCATACTCTGGAGGGGAATGTAGAGGGCAGTCTCGAAGGACTGGCTGCTGTTTCGGTTGTGGACAACAACTCCAGGCCTTAGGCCAGGGCAGTAAGGTAGCCGTGGGGAAGCCAGTGACAAAACTGTCGGTGAAAGGGGAGACGCTCTGAGCTTAATCCAACTGTTGAGCTGGGGAGATTGCTGTCTTTTTCAAGAAGCAGCATTATGATTGATAAATCGCAAGGATGTCCCAACAGGTTTGTTTAAAAATTGTAATCAAAGGTTACTTTAAGGAAAAAAATCTGACTCTGCGCACAGAGACAGAGCTGCCAACGTGTGCAGGAAGCTGCTGGGCATTGCGTTGCCATCAGGAGCTGCTGGCGTGAGGCACGGCCCTGCGCTGCTGCGTGAGGTGGCTTGCGCAGAGGCCTCGACAGAGCCCACCTGTAGGCTCTGAATGTGCCAACTCTATATGCAGGAGAAGCATTTGATCACTTCAGTGTGTTAGGTTCCTTTTCTTAGCCTGACTGAAATCCTTCTGTTGTTTCTATAACTTTTTAAATCTCAAATCACTCAGTGGTTACTGGATAAGATTATCTTGACCTCTCCTTGTAGTTAGAAATCACGTGTTCTGGAGACAGTCAAAAGTATTCATGCTGCTGACCTGGCCAGGGTCGTCTTTTTTTTTTTTTTTTACATTTTCCATACCTTAATTCCACTTCCGGTGTTTCTGTCACAAGAAGTGCAAGTTGAGTTTTTGGCCTAACCGAGCAGAGGTGCTACCCTGAACAAAACAGCTGCAGCATTTCACTACAGAGGTGGCTACACTTCTACGCTGTGTGAATCAGTTCACATAAAAACAATGTGAATGTGAGGTATTTAATGAGCTTACAACAGTTTCTCTTGTAATCCCATTGCCCATGCAATATGTCATTCACTTGGTTTGAGCTATTAAAAATCTTGCCTATAAGGCAACAAGTTCCTGCAAACTGCAGACCATTAAAAGATTTAGTGGAGCCCTTCAGTAAGTTAAGGCAGTGCCACGACAAGGGTCCCTGCCTTTGTTGCTTCTAGGGTTGATTACACAGCACATGCTTGCTTGCATGCTCTTTTTGGCTAGACATGTCAGCAAAGCTCTTAAAAATGTCCTAAATTCTACTGCAAGTGTTCAGGACTTGTGTAAACTGGGGCAGGGGAGTACACCCTCTTGTACAAATAGTAATTGCCTAGTCTTTGGTTAACATAGAAGTGCTGATACTAAAAATTAACTGTTTCAGTGTTAAACTGTGCAGATGATTTTAAGAAAATGCTTTAAATTATTAAAAAAAAAAAAGAAAAGAAAAGAAAAGAAAGAAAAGCACAGGGGGGCAAGGAGAAAAAATTGATTTCTTTAGGAGTATGAGGCTTTTGGAAGTTGTAAAACCATAAAGACTGTACTTCTACTTGGGTAGAAGTAAATTAAAATCGTGGAAGTTTTGTGTTTGGTTATTGTGTTGATGAGTGCCACTGGGGATCCTGTACACATAGCGTAAATATAAAATTTCTCCTGATTTTCTCCATCTTTCCCTCTCTTTAATTTACACAATATACTGTTCACTGTTTCTAACCACATTTTGAGACCAGTTTGCATATAGAGAGCTTTCTGTTGTTTCACTACTTATTTTGCTTTTTCATGTTTGGTTAATATATATAAAT
>VXAL01004689.1:19838-95957 GCA_013399475.1 Chauna torquata | reverse complement strand
CCGCGTGCGGGAGGCAGCGCTGCCTTTTGTTCCGTCCTCTTACAGACACAAAGGGCTCGGCGGGGCTCGTGCTGCTCTTGCTCCGAGGCAGGCTGTCCCTGCGCAGGTCCGGGGTTTGTTCCTCTAAAGCTGCAGCTGTCGCTGTAGATCTCGGGGGAGGCCGCGGCTTCCTTACTCAATTTAATCTCAGGACTGAAAAAAGGGGATGTGTAAAAAGGGGGAATATGGTTAATAGCTGTGCCAAGCTGCGGGTGCGTGAGATAGTTGCCTGTGATGGTCACTCAAATGCCTGCTTGGTGCTGGCTGGAGTGTCTTAGTAGAAGGGAATAAGAATTGTCCCCCTGACACACCTGCGAAAACGGGAGGAGAGCTTTGAAGTGTCTAGCAGTGCTTGCTGTTAATATGGTACTTAAGAACAAAGGGCTTGCTGTGAACACGTTTTGCAGGTTAATAATTGTGTTCTTTATTTCAAGAAGCTGTTCTAGAGACGAGAATAGTTAATCCATGCAGTCTTGCAGTTCTGTCGCTGAATCAATCCGATGCGTATAGTTTGAAAAACATTCAGAAAAAGCAATCCATGTATAAAATGAGGCCGCGTATGCACTTCAGGTAAGAACGCTTGTCCTGCAGAGCAGCCAGCACAGCCCTGTTCTTGCATCTAGCCATTCAGATTGATCTGATTTGGCTCTGGACATTTGAATGACAGTATTAATTGGACACGTAAATAACAGGCTGAGTTTTCATGTTACGTTCAAACTCTTTCTTCCCCAAAGTGTGTTTTCCAAATGCATTTATCAAAAACTTAAAATGCTGTTATCAGGATTTAAAACAGGTCAAAATTCACATACTGCAGACTGTCTTGGGAGAGGCTATGGTTTTGCGGTAAGTTGATATCTTACTTGTTTTTGTTTCTTTGAGTGTCTCCTCATCTTAAAGAAACTGATGTGAACCTTCCGAAGGGGCGTGGAAAGGGAAACTTGCATCTTTTAACAGTTTACCTTGTTCCATGCCAAGAGCCGTGCCTGCAAGCAGAAGTCTGCACAGGCACTACAGAGTTCTACCAAGTCTCTTCTGAGAGGCAGATCTGGTTAGTGATGAACTTCGTATCTACCCTCTGTTTGTATGGGGCAGCTCAAATAGTTTTGAATGAACTCCTTTGGATAATTCCTTTTTAATTCCGTTTTATCCAAGGCAGGCAGTGTGATCTGGGAAGATATTTACACTGATTTTTACTGTAGGAAAACTTTCCAATTTGTTTTTCTGGCTCGCTCTCCTCAGTTGTGTCTTTCACTGACTTAACTCTGGTTGTGTCAAGCCTACTTTAAATGATTGTTTAGCCTCAGCAGCTTCTTAACTACTTAGCTTTACTTGTAAATGATGCACAACTTTTCAAGTGATGAACTGAAGGAAAAAAATAAGAGCTCAGATTTGTTTTTCTGGAACAGGAAATTGTGTGACAGTTCATTTGATGTTAGTTGCTCTAGCCTGGTACTTAGCAAAATAAGAAGTGTAGTTACGTGAAGAAACAATCAAAACAGATTGTGTTTATCTAGGTTTGGATGTAGGATGAGAACCCCATCTCCTTGTCTCCTCGCTGTTCCTTAGGGTGGGATCAGGAAACTCACTTTGTGCCTGGGGCTTTGGGGGTGGGGTAGCAAACAGCATTATAAAGCACTCTGTCTTCTCTGTTGGGAAACAATAGAAAAGACCTAGAATTTTGCTGATCTATTTATCAGCCAAAATGTAATGACTGCCAGACTATATAAAAAAAAGCAGTACTTTATTAGTATTTCTGATGCAAAAATCTCGACTCCTTCTTGGTTGCTGACTTACACTTCTGAGTTGGCAAACGTTTATATCAGACCTGGAGCACCTGCTACCGGGATGTATTCACTTCTTGGATAAAATACGGTGTTATTAAATGGTATGCATGTGTAACACAGCTGCAAGGTCAAAATTCCAGTGTCTAGCAGTATTTGATGGTGGAGGTTTCAAATACAATGTGACTATGCAGGTTTGAGAGCTACGAGCTGAAAAATGCTGTCACCAGTGCACATAAAATGTTAGCAAAGAAAATGTAGGACTTCATGCAGGAAGGAAAAATAAGACTTCATGATGCAAGGTTTAGTCTCAAATAGCTGGTTTCACTTTCCAGCATGACTATTTGCACTGCCTGGCTTTGATCAAATCCTTTAAGCTCTCTGAGTGTCTGTCTTCCTTCTGTGAGCGGGGTTAATGCCTTTCTCTTATTATATAATAGTTGTCAACTTTTGAAGTACTGTTCTGGGGAGAGCTGTATAAGCACTTAACCTTATACTGACTTATGAAATGTTTGCATTTGAGAACCTGTATGTGTCAGCAGTTTCAGAAAGTTTTACACAGACCTATCTTCAAGTGTTACTTCTTATTTCACCTATGCCAAATCAGCATTTAGTGTTTGTGTGCGACTGCAAGGTTACTGTGTTAGTTTGCCAGCTTAAACATCTGTAACTGTTACGACTTGGAGCCATAAATTACTGCACCTTTGTTGTTAAGACTTAAGACAAAATACTTGATGACTTTCAGTTTGGTTCAACAAGTATCTTCCTCTGTCCAAACTCAGATCGTTCACTTTGTTTCCTTTTTTTTTTTTTTTTCCCCCCTCAGAATCAGAAGTGTTTTCGAGGTGTTTTCGTTCCCACCACTCTCTATCTTGTACTGTTTAGAAATCCTTGGAGGGCCTGCAATTATTGTCACCCAAAACCTCAAGAAGTGCTGCTGCAGTGTTACAGTTTAGCTGGGGGAATTCCCTCACTCTTGGAGGGATAGTACAAAATTGTATCCAACTTTTACTCAGCTTGATTTTGTCCAGATGTTTTAGCTGGGTTTATGAAAGTAAAATAATGGAAATAAAGCTTCCTTGAATACAGTTCATATTTCAAAGTTAAAATGCATACCCTTTATTTTAAAGGCCTGCTTCCCCAAAAAAGATTTAGGTGAGCCAAATACTGCTTTCATATATGGCTGAAGTTTTGACTAGAAAATGCCAGGTTCAATTTAAAGGAAGAAAAGGACAAAAAAAAAAAAAAAGTATTTTTTTTGTGAACTGCACTGATACTCAGTCCATTTAACTAGCATGTTCAGTGTTGTTAAAAAGCTGTGGACTGTACTGTTTTGCTCTTAGCTACTAAACGGGTTTATAAGCATCCAAACTGTGCGTTTTCTGTAATGTGGATTGAGTTTATTTGTAGGAGAGGAACTTTAGTGGATTGTGCCAAAACAGGCTTGGAATACTCCTACTTGAGCTACAAGAAGTTCCTTTCAGTCTCTGAAGGAAGTCCTGTTAGCCCCTCCAAAGGTTAGAATATGTGAATTTGCTGTTGTGTTGCCAGCATAGTCTGCACCCTTTGTCATTCACATAGGGAAAGTTTCTTCCAACAGTGCTTCCTTGGCTTCTCCAGGTCACTCTTTTGCATCAAATTTGGTCTCAGGTGAATATGACCAAAGACTTGGTGTCGTACCCCAAGTGGGTTGCTCTTCCAGCTGTGGTTGTTAGCCAGTGTTGGTGGATCACTTCCTTTATTCTTTATGCTACCAACCTCTTATTTTTGTGGGCATAGAGTAATCAGTGGGAATCTACCTGCAGATAGAAATGATTTGGTAAAGGTGAATGTAGTATAAAGTAAATTTTTTAGCAATCTAAATTTACTATGAACAAACATGGACTAATATAGAATACAAAAACAATTAGCCCCTTAAGACTCTGTCCCATACACTGTTACCTAAAGATACTCTTGTGCAGACTCATGATGCTTGGGACTCAAGTATTGTTTGTCACAGAGTAAAATAGTCTTTGCTAAGTTCTGTGGAGTTCCAGAGCATAACACTTGAATTGTTTGTGTCTATATCCTCCTTTCTTGTGTGTCTGCTTCTGGGTGAAAAAGGGAAAGTCCGTGAAGAAGCTTGTAATGTAAATTTCTTGGTCCTTTCTCAAGTCAGTAAAACAGTTACCCAGGAAGCTAGTAGCAGAGTTACCTCGTACCCCTGAGCTTAGGGGCCAGTTGTTGTGCGACTGCTTCCCGTCTACCAGTGTGTTAGATGAAGAAACACGTGTATTGTTAAGATTTGCTGTTGGAGGTTCTCAGCCCTTAGGAATTTTTTCCTATCTGAAGTAAGCTCATTTTTACAGCAACATGTTTTGTTGGTAAATCCCCGCCAAACATAAAGAAATATCAGTCTGTGATAGCTGGTTTATCAGAGCAGAGCTCTCCTGATATTAAATATTCAGAGTAGAAATTACATTTAGCAAAGATACGGTGCTGATTCCACTTTCATAGCAAAAATGGTCAAGAGATGGATACTGCTGTTTGGCTTGCTTGATTTTTATGATATATAGCACCAAAAATCCTGTCTGTGTTCAGAGTGCATGTTTGCTATTAAAATATATAAAATAGTAGCTCTCACTGAGTTCTCAGTGAAACTGTTAATTGAGCTGATATCTAATATAGAGTCAGTTAGTAGCAGGGCAAGAGTCAGAAGTAAAAGGAAAATTTGGAAATCTGATGCATGTCAACCCTATCCTCAAGTTAAATGGAGCAACAGACAAAGAATTTTCATGTGGCTCTCCAAATTCTGCACTGTTAACAAAACTGACGTAACATCACTGTACCTATTGCTGAGCAAAACCAGCTGGACAGTTCAATCTAATGGGACCTTAGTGGAGTAGAAAGACAATTTACCACATCCACCGCTCAGCGGTAATTACCTCTAGATTATGTTTAGATTAGCTTTTTCTTATGGTGGATGTGATGTAGCTTGGAGTAACTTACTGTTTGGGGGAACTGATAGGTCGAGCAACTCTACATGAGCCAGCAGTGTGTGCTCGCAGCCCAGAAGGCCAACTGCATCCTGGGCTGCATCAACAGAAGCATGGCCAGCGGGTCGAGGGAGGTGCTTGTCCCCTTCTCCTCTGCCCTCGTGAGGCCCCACCTGGAGTGCAGCATCCAGCTCTGGGCCCCAGCACAAGGACACGGACCTGTTGGAGCAGGTCCCGAGGAGGCCACGAGGATGACCAGGGGCTGGAGCCCCTCTCCTGTGAAGGCAGGCTGAGAGAGCTGGGGGTGTTCAGCCTGGAGAAGGGAGGGCTCCGGGGGGACCTCACTGCGGCCTTCCAGTACTTGAAGGGGGCTTATAAAAAAGATGGAGAGGGACTCGTTACACAGGCAGGTAGTGATAGGACAAGGGGGAATGGTTTTAAACTAAAAGAGGGGAGATTTAGATGGGATGTTAGGAGGAAGTTCTTCACTCAGAGGGTGGTGAGGCACTGGAACAGGTTGCCTAGAGAAGCTGTGGGTGCCCCATCCCTGGAGGTGCTCAAGGCCAGGCTGGATGGGGCTCTGGGCAACCTGATCCAGTGGGTGGCATCCCTGCCCGTGGCAGGGGGTTGGAACTGGATGGGCTTTAAGTCCCTTCCAACTCAAGCCATTCTGTGATTCTATGGTAAGGTCACTCGCCTTCACAGCGACCTCCCTGACATGCTGCAAGTTTGTCCCTGGCCTGCCTCGTCATAGCTCCTGTGTGTGCCCCCGGTTGCGTCGAGTGGGGGATTTGCTTCTCGCTGTCAGTGCAAGGGCGGTTATTCAGAAATGTCCTGTTGCTCCTAACGGAATGGCGGGTTTGCTTGTGTTGGCCGTTCCAATGGCCCTAACGTAGACAGGCCATTTGGAGGATCCCCATGTACTACTCACCACATTACTGAGCTTTGAATCTGTTCCTGCACGGGTGCTCTGTAAGGCTGAGTGGAAGGAAGGCTTGTATAAACAAAGCTGAAAGGCAGTGCAATGTAAATACGTCTGCAAGCGTTGCTAGCCATGCAGGTGTTGAGTGAGTACTGGCAATAATAAGAAATAGCCATGAACTTCTCTAGGCAAGATGCGGCCCTCGAGAAGAGAGTGAGCTTCCACTGCATCATCTTGTTCCTAGAAATGTGTGGGAAGATGTTGCAGACATATCACCTTCATCTTACAAAAGGAAAATGAGCTTCTGGCCCTCTGTTTAAAGAAGCAGGAGTAACAGGTTTCGCGAGGAGTTTTTCCTGTCTCAATATAACAGCTTTGTGAATGCCACGACAGTGCAAAAGTAAAATAGACTCAAAGCATCTTCCCACATCGTGACATTGGTATTTAACGGGGAACGTAAGCCTATACCTACAGAGATGTTACAGGTAGGAATAGGGATTTCTCTTTATGAAAAAAACATTACAAACAATCCGAAGAATTACCTATATGCATGCCAGCTAGGGGTCTGATGGATTGCATGGGGTGGCTCATTGCCAAATAGACTTACAGTGTTAAAGGATGTAAACACAGACTACCGATGGAACACAGCTTACATCAATGCATATTTTCTTTTAATAATGAAATTCCACTGCTCGTGGCAGTTTGCTTTGCAAGAATATCATCGTACTTTCTAATAGGTGCTTTCATGGGGCTGGATAGCAATAACAATTGGAATTTCCTACCAGCAGTGATCAAAGGAAGCATTAAAAGTGTTGTTATCTTTGCTCTGAATAAGTTACCTTTAGGGGTCCTTTGTAGAGTTTGAAGCTTGTGCAGTATTTGCTCGTCTCCCCTGAGTTCCCCAGCTGGCTTTTATACTCAGCCGGTGTATCTTCAGATGCAGAAATAGTTTGCTCTCATTTTGTAAATCTTTCCATTTTGCATGTGACAGTCAATGGTAAAAATGTGTATGTAAACTAGTCCTTTTCAAAAAAGCTTTCTCACTGAAGGAAGGACTTAGAAGTTTGGGGAAAATGAAATAACAGGTGCAAGAGAACTTGAGTTGTTTTTTAGTATTTACTTGACATCCAGTTTAGGGCTCTCTGCCTTGACAAAGGATGTGACAGTGGCCTCCAGAATGATTCATACCAAAGGTAAACTGTACATGCTGGTGAGGATGGTAGCGGTTTCATTCAGAGGATTTTGGCAGTTCAGCGACGGGATGTGCCTGCTCAGTATGTCCAGTTTGCTCAGTTTTCCCAAAGCCGTTCCTCAGAGATGGCCTTGTCTAGTGCAGGTGAGCTGACTGTGGCAGTCCTGTTCATACCCGACCTCAGCCTTGTTGTGTCACACTTCCACGATTGGCACCTGAGCACCCGACTTGACTAATAAGGGTTTAAGTATCCTTTCACACCATAAATTTCATATTTTGGGCTATGTTTAGGATAAATTGACAGATGGTAGGGCTCCTCCTTGAGTTGTATGTCCATTAAACTGACTTCTGTCTTTGGGGTTGTAATTCCTGCTTTCCTCAAAATAAGCACAGCCTTCGCTTCAAGAAGAGACAGACGCTCACCATGGATGCAGTTTTGACTGTAGGCATGCTTTTTCTTGCCTTGACAACAGGTCTCTGGTGCCTTAGGGTTATGAAAAAGCCGATCGTAGGGTCCATTTCCCACCCCTGCCCACATCCCGCTGCTCCTGCTGCGGGACCTGCTGGGACCTTGGCTTTGCCACCCGCAGTGGTGTGGGAGCCGCGGCACAGGCTGGCTGCGGTGGCAGTGGGTCCTTGGGCGTCTGACAGAAACCCCGTCGCCAGGCCTGCGCAAGCAGTCATAAGGAGGTTAACAGCCGGGAAGTTTCCAGGGAAAAACAGTCAAAACCTCTCATAGCTCAGAATAAATAATACAGCAGAGTTTCCATTCTGTTTAACAGACCGAAGGGAGTGCAGTGTGCCAAGGTAACTCTTCCTCAAGCTGTCAAAATGCTGATTTTAGTAAGAAGCTGGGGATGTTTCTTTGTTACAAATATTTACTGAATTGTAGATTATATGGCTTACAACTGTCTGAGAATGCAGTGTTGCTTCTGAGCTGCTGGGTCTCAGTAAGTCGTAGCATCTGTCTAAATCGGAGTTTGGCTAAAAAATGAAGTTCTTCTCCACAGCAGCTTCTTTGTCTCTTCTCAGACCCTTTTCTAAATAAAATATGTGGGAAAAACAAATAGATCACACAGTGGGCAGGCTGCGCACCACGGGCTGAACTGCAGAGCTAATCCAAGTGGGACTGCTGTGCGCGCTGGCACACGCTCTTCTGTGGCCTTGCCGGGCTGTACTTCTGGGTGTGGAGGTTTTTGTTGTTTTGTTTTGTTTTGTTTTGTTTTTAATTTCAATTAATGAGAATATTAACAGATGATAGAACAGACTTTTGTAGATATCACTCTTATCCCATCAGCCCTCTGAGATTTATAGGTACACAGGACACTTTCTTTAAGGTGTCTTTAAGGTAGCTGTAATTACTGGATGATCTGTTGTTTTGGTGTAAAAATACGTAGCCCTACCATGTTTTTAGCTCTTAGCTAAAGAGAAGAGGACAAGTGTGTTCCACGGTAGTCGTGAATTAGCAGAAGCTTGCAAGTGAAGTTTCTCGATTGCTTTTTGTTTATTATTTTTTTAAATGTGGTTTCATATCCTTTGTGTCTTAGAAAATATTTCTTATTTCAACATCTGATTTTGGTGTTGCAGTAAGTAAAATGTTAATCTCAGTACTGTATGCTTGCAGTTTAACTTTTGTGTTTGGATTGATTATTTCCCCACATTCTTAAACAAATCTTCCAGGTTCTAAAACCAGTCTCCCTGCAAAATTCACAACGAGAAAATTGAGGCAACTCCCACCAAATAACTCAGTTCATATTGATATTAAGTAAGTTTTAAATCAAGGGAAGTCTTTGTTGGTATGCACTAAATGAAGTTGCACATGCACTTCAATATCCTCACTTCAGATGTGGTGAGATATTCTGCCTTTTGATGACAGAAGTTAATTAATTTGAAAATGTAGGCTAAGTTCCAGGACACTTCGAAAGACATTGACAGAAAAAGCTAGAGAAGCAAGTTTTTTTTAACTTGAGGTGCAATTTGGATACCACTGAGATCAACTGGTATTTGAATCAAGAATTCAGCTTAGAAAAAAATCCCATCTGAAATATGGGTGAATATATTTGAATTGTGAGCTTTCAGAATATTTAAAATAGGAAAAATTGCTAGGGAAATGAAGCAAAGTTTTAATCCTTCAAAGAATTGTTGTGAACATATTAGTGTGCATTAAAGAACCATAACTGTATTTAGATTTGAAATGAGCGTAATGAAATGTTTCGGCAACACTTTATAAGTGCTATCATTTGACTTTTTTGATAGGGCATTCAAAGGACATGTACATAGCAAGAATGCAGTACAAGATCATAGGAATACAAACTGTGAAGTTTTAATACAGGTGTTTTTTTTTCTCTGAGTGCTGTTGATAAACACTCAACTGCAGAAAAGTATTTTTTCCATATTATCTGCATACATTATACTTAACTGTCAAGCTAAAAGGCACTGATGTCATGTTTGAAAAACCCATAAATAGTGAGAGTTTCAATTCTAGAATCCCTAACTACTCCTAAAGAAAATGGAATTTGAAGGAGTGTTTAAATTAGCATGGGATAGCCTTTATGCAGTCACTAACCAGCAGAAATCTGCCCTGAAATCAAGTGTTGGAATTGATTTTAATGTATCAGTAGATTTGCAAAGAGGAGCAAAGTCATCAATCATTCCTTTATGAGCTGAAATATTTGTTAACCTCTGATGCAGTGTCTTCCGTGAAACGGCTAAACTGCAGAAGGCTTGTATGTAGGCATGGCCAGGATGGAGATGTGCCTGAACCAGGCTTGTTATCTAAGTCTATGGTTTGGAAATCCTTCATCATTAAGCGTAGTTTTCATCTTTATGTAGATTACTGGTTGTTATGGGGCTCAAAAGCAGCAGGCTGTCATCACCCCGGTTGGAAGCGCAGTACCTGCGGAGCACCTGTAACACTCCTGTGCCTGTAACGCCTGCAGCCCACTGCCCTCCGGAGCCTTTGTGGCACTCGCGATGTGCTGGCTGCAGGGCGGGCGTGGTTGAAGTGTGGCTACATGTGTTGTCCTGTAGACATAGGGAATAGTTGCAACACCCCGTCTTTCCCTTTCTGCTGTGGAAATGCTCTTAGGCACGTGTATGCCGTTGTGTAAGTTGAAAACGCTAAAACTCAAGGGAAAACCTGAAATAAAACGGAGGACGATGTGATTTTTTTTTCCCCCAGGTAAGTGCTGGCCAAGCACCTTGGGACCTTTGTGTTGGCAAACAAAAAGAAAAGAGTAGTCAAGTGAACAAATGCATCGGTAAAGGCAAAGAAAAGTGAAACTTTGGTTTGTTTGTTTGTTTAAAATTGCGTACCTTGGAACATCTTGGTTGTATTGTTGCCCCTCATCTGTTCTCAGCACACAGTTCAACACACTGAAGTGTTCCAGAGAAGTGGGTGGTTGCTCGTGCTAGCAGGCTAACCTTGGAGGAGAAAAGAAAGGGTGAGTATTGTAGACAGTGAGAATATGGTACTAATACGTGGTAGGCTCATAATAGGGAATTTTAAAACAACCTGGGTAATGCAAAGTGGTATACTATACTAACATTTAAAATATTGCTGATAAAAGTACTTCTATTTAAAAACTGCTGCATCATGAGTATGGAATTTGTAATATTCAGTTATTTCCTCTTGTTCCCAAACTTTCTGTCCAGCCACATTCCTCAGACACTAAAAGCACAGCATCTCTAACTGAATGCTCCATTCAGAAGCCTGAATGTGCTTGCTGTCTTTTGGGTTGGTCAGGTTTTTTTGATTGTTTGGTTTTTCAAAGAATTTTAGTTGGGAAAGTGTCAGAATGTCCATTAGTATTTTTTTGCTTGCTCAAGAATGTCTGCCTTGGGGTTGCACTGAAAACCACTGCCTACACCATTGTTGTGGAAAGACCCAGAAGTCTTTTGGTGAGGAACAAAAGCTTACAGGAGAAATACTTCCATCATCAGAAATAAATTATTTCAGCCTGATGACATTGGCAACAGGGCAATAGGAGCAGAGGAAATGAAGAGCTTCAAGTTGATGTGGAGGAGGTGTTTCACTTGAGGCTGGATTGCAAAGCATGTGAGAGATTAATGCAGAACTGTTGCCCGCTGGTCTTCAGTATTTGGGACTACTGTTTTGGAATAGGAGTAAAGTTTGCTAGCAATTTGCTCTAGTTGATGTGTGTTCTTTCTTCCAGTGAAATGTTGTAGGTTGCCTTTCCCTTTACACTAAAGAAAAGAAGGAAAAAAAAGGCATTTATGCACAAAGCATTAATTTCAGTAGGAGTTGGGCATATCTTGGCCCATTAGTCTCAAAAATAATAGCATATTGCAGAGGCTTGGAGACTCAGAGTCCTGGAATCAAGTAGAGAAATTATCTTTTAGTCATACATATTACGTGGTAAGATAAAGTGCTGTAAATTTAAATACCTGTAAGACTTGGAGCTCCTCATGCATTTATGTTTAGTGCTTTCAGTATTAATGGCCCAAATAGAATAGTTGTTTAATTAAGGTAATGTATTGACAATACTCTGATAACTTGATCTGTTCCATCCTTCAGTCTTTCCATTGGGTTATGTTTGAGTATATGAGTTCACTTAATTAGGAATATTTAAATTGTTGTATTTCTAAAATGCTCTTTAATGCCAGCTACAGAAGTTCAGAGGTATGCTGTGTCCTCCATGCATTATGTAAAATTATCCTTCTTGTACCATAATGGAGCTGAAGAGAGAACAGTGTTTGTACATAGGCTGCCAGAAATAAACGGTTGCATAAAATATGAGATCTTAAGCACTCAAAATGAGACATTTCAAAAATTAGATAGTCCACTGAACAGGTACAAAAGGTTGTGGATTTTCCAAACAATTTAGCTAATCGGTAGTGAGGAGGAGTTTCTCACTGGACAAACAGAAGTCTTTATGCCTGCTTTCGCCTGTATCCTGCTCCTAGACTGAGGGGGAGGTCCCAGCCTAGCGCGCCGCTGGCGCTGCGGTGAGCGCCCGCATCTCGTGGCATGTGCTGCGCCCAGGGGCTGCACGTTCTGAACACACAGGTGGTTCACGAGAGCGGAGACGGTGCTCCAGCTGCTCCTGCTGTTTCATACCATCGTGTCTCTAGTTAATCAGATGTACCTGAGGTACCATCTGTAACCAGCAGATATATTTATACAGTAAGCTTGAGCAATTGATCCGTTATTCAGCTGAAGACTGTTTTTCATTCCCTTTGATGCAGCTTTCATCTAGCCATCCAGATCTGACTACCAAAACTGGTACCAGGAAAGACATTTAACCTTTTACACATAACCAAAGAATTAAAAAACAATTACAGGCTGGACCAAAAAGGCCTCCTAGTTCTGTACTATCGTTTAAGACATTTTCTTCCAGGGTTTTAATAGTAAGCAATACGCATTTGAAAGCCTGTTGTAACTCTATTTTGTTGCTAGGCCTGAAATGTTCAAATTTTTTAATGCTTTCTTGACACTTGAGAAATACAGTTACTATTGATCAACTTTAACCTTGCTTTTCTGATATTTTTCATAAGTAAATATATAGACATTTGCTTAGTGAATTGGTGCTCTCTGTGCAAGCTTCGGTGTCTAGGCTGTAAATTGAAAACCATTCACGAGCACCAAGAGTCAGGAGCAAATGAGGAGTTCACGTGGACCTGGATTGGGAGAACTCTTTCGGCCACCTGCTGATGGCTTCAGTGCTGTGAAGGGAGAGGTGTGAAATGTGGGGGCAGCAGGTGTGTGTGTGGCAATTAGTGGAGAACTTCTCACACCTGAGGTCATTCTGCAGTGTCATGCCTGGATAACTCTTGCCCAGAAAGACAGTGATTGCCTTGTGCTTTCCTGTTCTAGTGTTGAACCTGGAATAACCAAGGCTCAGTATAAAACGTGAAGTGAAAGGAATTCCAAGGTTTTGTAATCATTTCGAGGTCTGTGTTATCTTGCAGATTTTGAAGGCCATTCATCATTTGGATTGGCAGTTTGACCTGTGTCATACACTTAAAAATCAAACTATCACAGTATGTTGCAACCATAAACGGCCTCTGGGCAATCTAACTGGTGCATTCATTAATATAAAACCCAAAGTGTTATTTACTAAGACTAGATTACTAAAGGGTTTGAAAAAACAGTGGAAACTTGCAATACTGAATGTAAGAGTTGTCTGCAGGAATTCCACACATTTCTCTTAAATCCAGACCCAGAAACTTTACTGAACAGAATCCTTGCAAGAAAATGAAGTGTTCTCACATATTACAGAGGGTGAGCATCTTTTCATAAGCCTTGCTTTCCTTATTTTCTGCCATAAAGGTACATGCCAGTGGTTTGTTATTTCATATCCAGAGATGGAGTGTGTTCCAAGCACAGCTTAACAGTCTGGAGACAGTGTTTGGAGAACAAAAACATTTATCTCAATAAAATGTACAGACTTGCAATCCACAACACATTAACTTCATTTTCTACATTTCTCCACCTGCAGTGGTGCAGAAAACTTGCTGCATGTAGCAGTACCATTCACGGCGACTTGGTTGCCGGCTGGTACTTGCCGGGCAGAGAACCAAGACGAGCTGGTGAGCTGCCAGCCGCATCACCGCAAAGCGGCAGAGTTGGCAAGAGGCCCTGTAAAGTTGTCTTGACGCTCTGCCTAAGGGGGGCATGAAATTCGAGTTGATCTCCAGGAAGGCCACTGACATGTTTCTATTACTAAGCGTCACTTTTGAAAAATACTGCAATCCCTCAGACAGGGTCTAGAGCCCTGGCTGTTCCAGTGGCGGTGACGGGAGCGGCGTGCGAGCAGCACGGTGCCTGGCGGCTTCCCCCACGGGCGGGGATGGAGCCGCTGGATTTCCTGCTTTTGTGCGGCTCTTCATCGCAGTGGTTCTCCTTTACACAGACGTCTTCAGGGGCTTAATACATGTAACAATGGGTAGAAGATCATTAACTGGAACCCAGTTCCTCCTAGCTGTTAGTTTAATTTCTTAACAGCCACAACTCCAGTGTTGCTTTTAGTTAACAAGGCAGCCCTTCTGTGTCTGATCTCTCACATCTTTGAAATGAAAGAAATAGGCTGTTGGTGTCATCAGTAAATGCCTCTTTAAAAGCCAAATGGCAAGTTCAAATGTCCACAGTAAGGAATCAGTATTCAAAATGAATTTGATTGAAATTGGCCTTTGCAGCAGAGCAGCAGTGCTCTCTTGTGCCTGGTAGGTGATGCCACACTTCGGATTGTTCAGTGTGCGGACGTCATCCAAGCTCAAGCACGGTGTGCCAAGTCTTCAAGGGAGAGAATGAGGATATAGGTTAAAGCTTCTTTATAACATATATTGTAAACTAAAACCAGTTGGGTTTCAGTTGGGCTTACTAACAGTAGTTCTACAATAGCAAGCAGAGGAGGAGTATAAAAGCATGTTTCAGGGAATGCTTAAAAAAATCAAACTGATTTTAAATGTCCACCTCTTTTTATAAGCATTTGATAAAAAAGCAACAATGGTGTACATTGTGCCTTAGAGATCAGATAATGAATAGAAGTGACCTGGTATCACGCTTTGTCTGTCAGGGAGCTGCCTTCACTTCTTGAACATGAACCCAGCCCTCCTACAAACCCTCTAGCAGGTGCTTTGGGTTCAGTCTGCTGTGTGTCTCATCTCGGGCATATGGGGATAGGGCTGTCGTAACCCTGCAGCTATGAGAGCATAGTTAAGGGGGAAAAAAAACTGCTGCACAACAGCAGCTGGGAGAGAGAGAGGAGTGAGAAAATGTAGAGAGAAACAATCCCGTAGACACCAAGGTCCCATAGACACCCAGGAGGAGGGCAGGAGGTGCTCCAGATGCTGGAGCAGAAGCTCCCCTGTGGCCCGTGGAGTGGCCCATGGTGGAGCAGGCTGTCCGTCCCCCTGTGGCCCATGGGGTACCACAGCAGAGCAAGATCTCCACGCTGCAGCGTGTGGAGGAGCCCAGGCAAGAGCAGGTGGTCTGGTGGGAGCTGCCGCCCGTGGGGGACCCTTGCTGGAGCAGTGTGCTCCTGGAGGGTGGACCCAGTGGTATGGACCCATGCGTGGCTGTAGCCAGACCTCGCTCTGGCTGCCTTTCAGGTGGAAAGGTGCAGCTGCAAACAGGCATGGTCTGTTCTCTGCCTCTGCACCGAGCGTGCAGAAAAAAAGCAGAAGCCCCGTGCTTGCTCTTCTGTGTAGGAAGGAAAATTGGAGGAGGGAGAGCAAAAGAAATGGCTTGGTAAAGAAGCCAGAAGGGGCCTAGCAGAAATGCAATGTGGATAGACATTAGGTAGTTGCATGTGATGTCTGCCAACAGAAATTAACCTATTAAAATCTCCTGAACAGACTGGAACTGCCATAGGGATGTCTGAGTAGGTCAGTGATGTGAGACTTCTGGAAATCAGATTTGGTTGAATCTACAAACTGTGAAACTGCAACTCACAGGTTCTGTACCTCCCTGTCTTAATGATCTTGAGCAAATGGCTTTAATTTCCTGTGCTTCAGGTTTGCTACCTGGAAGACCAACTGAACCCACTGCAGGAGATGCAGATTCCCCTGCCACTGCTTCTCCTTCCAAATGGTATCCAGCTAAGAAGCTCCTTACTGGCTGCAGCTTCTTTTCGTACACTTGTGGAATTGCAAGCAAATGTGCATATGGCTCAGACACAGTCTGAGCAAGGCTTTGTATTCATAACATTTAGACAAATATCTAGCCCCCTTTCCATTTCCAAGGGTAAAGAAAAATGTTATTGCTGACATTTTGTATTAAACTGCTTTTGCACAGCGGTATCTTGACTGTTAAACACACATTCTCTGGTGTTCTTTGTCTGTACTTTCTTTGCCAAGTAACTTCTGAAGCAGCCCTCTCTTTGAAGGGAGTGTATATGCTAAGTGACTTTTGAATGCCTGTCTGCTGTAATTCAGGAACAGGCAAATCCACTTCAGTACTGCTGTTAGCGTTAACGCAGTCAATTGAAACAGCTCAGAGCTTTGAAACAGAAAAGGTCTGACATGGGTCACACGTGATCCATGTCTGCAGTGTGGGAGTGCAGTGACATTCAGATACAGGACTTTTTCTTTTCTTCATTTTAGCCTGTAAATAGTGTACGAGATTTTTTTAGCAGGGGAAGATGAGACTATGGCACCTACCCATACATTGATAGCTACATTCACTGTTATAGCTTCAAGAAAATGCCTCGTAGCATTAATGTATTGTACTGCTAGATAAGGTCAGTGGTTTTCTTCCTGCTCTGTGATACGTCTCACTCTCTGTTTCTCTTTCCCTGTCCCTCTGTCTCTCTGCTGAAAGTTAATTGTGGTTGGACATATCCTATTTAAAAACAAAGCAAGAAATGTAGTTGGAAGGGGAGAAATAATGGTGGGTTTAAGGGTTTAAATAACACTGATTTTTAACATAACCAAGTGATGTTTAAGTCTATTTTTTAATAAATCTTGACACTCAGGATAGCAAACCGTAAATGTCAAGGAGCATCCTCTTTGTATTTAGTATCCTAACTCTTGGATTGTTGGAAGCAGTGTGGAATCACAGGGATCTGAGCTAATCTACTGTAATTTGAAAGTAACGAATATGTATATTCAGCATTGCTACTGAAATTCTCTGAGCTTTTCTGCTCACCAAAAAGAAGATAGGATATTAAGTTGTCTAGCCTGTAAGAAGCAAAAAGAGGTGATAAATGGACTGCCAAATGCGTGCTTTGTATAGAGAGTCCATACCAAGAGAAGTTAAGATGTGCTAGTATCTGGACAATTTAGACTAAAGCTAGAATAGTATGTCTTCGTTATGCCAGGTGGAAAAAGTTACAAAAATTTGGGCTTATGTATCTGCAGTTGCACTGGCATTTTGCTGTACAAGTATGCTCCACATCTCTTTCCCTTTCCATAGCTTGTTCCGCTTTTGCCAGAATTCTTAAGTTCTGCACCGATTCCATTCCTGAACGCTGCTGCTGCTCTCTGAAAGCCCTGAGATTTGGGCCAAATGCTCTTCCAGGCATTTGAAGTGGCACAGAACAACGTGTGCTCCCCTGCGCTCCCGGTTCCTGCTGTTCTTAAAACTCCTGGGAACCCCTTTACTGTTCTTTGAGGACTTTCAGCGTTATGCCCACAGACCTGTTGTTCATGTTTGGTGCTACTACGCATTGTTTTGGGTATAACATGAGCTGGCAAGTCAGCTGGGCCATGTGTGTGCATGCTTGTGTATTTATGTGTGCACATTAATGTCTAATGCTCATCTGAAACTTTTTCAAGTGGCTTTCATCATAATCTGATACAGTGGTAATATGAAAAAACCACAGTAGTGTGACCTCCTAAATATCCATCCGTGCTTTCTGTGCTCTAGGAAACTGAAACACGTGTTTTGGCCCAGACCACAAATACACAGAGCATTTCAATTTTAATTGAAGAAATTGCTACAGAGTGTCTCAAGGTGCATCTTCCTATTAGAGCCACTTAAGCTAAGAAGTATTGGCCACTAAGGGAATGGTCCCATTCTTCTCCCGCCCGTGCACTGTCAGAGCTTCCCGTGGGCAGGATCCAGCCCCTGTGTGGCAGTGGGGACCCAGCGCAGCCGGTCCATCCAGCAGAGGGCTGACTGCGCTGAGGGGCGAGGGGGGACTGAGGGGCAAGGGGGGACAGCGGTTTTCCCCAGCATCAGCCCCCTGAGCCAGCTGGCTGTGCAGGTGAGCGTCTGGAAGATGGGAAGCGCAGGGGAAGGGGCCGGGAGCACCCATTCCGTGGCAGTTTTCTGTCAGATCTGAAACACCACCCTAAGAAATTCGTAGTGGTGGCTGCCTCGCCTGCTGAGGAAGTAGAAGCACACTGCTGCTTTTGGCATTTCTTATTTGCTTTCAGGGTGCTGCTAAAAGGACAGTGGGTTATATCCTTGGTTTGCATGATCAGCCTGTCGGGTCAAGCAGACCCTACAGGAATTTTTTAATAGATTGTTTCTTAAATTAATTTGTGGTTGGTATGAAAATGTTTATCCTTCATAGATATTCAATGACTTGTATCATACATACATAATAGGTTTGTTGCTTTGTGCTAAGAGTAAAGATGAAGAAGAAAATACTACTTTTCATGCCAGCAGTGACCAACAAAACACTATGCAAAGAAATCATTGTGCCATTTTAGATGTGAAATAATTGGGTCTAAAAAGGCCAGGCAAGAAGCTCTCATTGATAGTTGCAGTTCAGTCACAGTTCAGATAATGTAACTGTATATCCCATTTGTTCAGAGCTAGATAAAGAGTGCCTGTAAACATGTTCTTTCTCCAGGCAAATGTTGAAGCAGTTGCGGCTTGCAGGATATGGGAGGAACTCGGGCACAGCTGGAGCTTTGTGACTTCAAATGTTACAGGTTTTTTCAAAACAAATGCTTGTTGTGTGGTCAGCTGGCAAAAATAGGAAGCTGGTTGCTGCAGGTTTTTGGTTTCAGAAATCATCAGCTATCATTAAACTGTGTTCCATAATGAACATAATACACACATCTGCTTTAAAAAAAAGCAAACAAACCCAACAGTGCTTCCTACCTAAAGAGCATGATTACCAGGTATGTTTTGTTTTGGAGTGATACTAATTCTTTGTTTACAAATTTTCTCAAAGCCACTGAGATTTATCGATCTTTTCCAGGTCTTCCGTAACTAATTAATTTCTACATATGCTTCCAAAGTTTCCTCATGTAAAATATCATGAGGTCTTCATTCACTGTATGGGAAAAATTTCTGTGGTGAACTATGACAGACAGTAAGTCGACTTTCGCATTTTATTGTCAGTCTGTACTGGAGGTATTGTTGTCCATCTGTGTTGATGGAAGTAAGAGAATTGTGAAAATTCACAGTATCCTTTTACACGAGCCTTGACCTAAGCATTTTGTCAGATATTTAAAATTCAGGACTGTACTATGTTTCATTTTATCATGTTTAATATTCATAAAATTCAATATGCAGTGTACTTTACTGATGTTTACACACACAAAAAAATGGTCCCCTCTGTGAGATTCTATAGTATTAGAGTAGCCAAAGCCACCAAGAGCACAAACGGTGGCTCCCCCAAAATAGTAAATGATGCTAAGTGATTGTCTGTACAGGGGGTTCTGTCCTTTGTGTATCCGAAACATTGAACCTAAGATTGTAGGCATACAGATCATCTCATTTTCTCAGTGAACATGGAACTTGGTACTGCTGCTCAGAAGTGTAGAAAAGAGACCTTACTCCAGATGTCTCTGGAGAGTCTTTAGTTAAACTTCAAAATTTTATTCTTTCAGAATCTTTTTGTCTGGCAAAATAAATACACCTTGGGTAAGTAAAAATTATATTTCAAATGAATGGAATTGTAGATTCATAGTATGAGTGTGAAAACCAAAGGGCAGCCGTTTGCAGACGCTCCTGCCTTGCCTTTCTCCGATAACCCTGCTGTGATAGGTTCATGCTACAAATGATTCTCTGCAGTGTTTGGTTCTCTTTGCTGTCTTAAGAAGTCACCTCAGTTGGCATGAATTTGCACCTGAAGAATACACTTTAAATGTAATGAAGTAGCTGTTTGCGGCCGTTTCTTGGAACAGGTCAGTCCCTGTTCCTGCTGCCATAATCCTTCTGCACTTCAGGTCCTCTGCTGACTGCAGAGAGAGCTACCGTAATGTAGTGTCCTCATCAGCTGAGCTGGAAATCTTCCCTCGCTCATATCTCAGTCACTAAAAAACATTGGACATGTTGGGGAAGAGAGACTAAATAAGAATTCTTAATTGTCCACCATCGTAGCATGCTGTCATATCTTTTGCATAGTCTGCTTTCCTTCTCTCACTGTGTTTTGGTGTTTTTCTCTGTGGCTGTTGGGCTCAGCTGCCTTCCAGAGGAGTAGTTAACTATACAGATTAGCATCCTAATGTGTTTTGGAGAGATGTAGTTATTTCCTTATTTTTGTTCATCATCTCCAGTCCAAACGCTCTTCATGCTTTCTCTCTCCCATACTAGTATTTTCAGGTATGATTCCTTTTCTGGTGCTATTTGGTTACATATTCCAGGTAGTGGAATGGCACAGAGCCTTGTGCCATTTAGACAGGTATTTGATCTTCCAGTTCTATTGCTTTCTTATTTGTCAGGAATAAAGCTTATCTGAAATGTTTAAAGAGAGAGAGATTTTAAAATTAGGAAGTTCAAAATTAGAATCGTTAGCAAACCGAGTGAGAAGAACGTTAGGTTCTTCTGCTGTTCTGGTCTGAACAGAGCAGACTTGCATCTAGTAATGTTTGTCTTCAGTCATTAGTATAATCTGTTTAGGGAAAGACTTAGAACTCTGCCGTGGTAGCTTGGGAAGATTCACTAATCTGGCATTCAATTAAAAACAAATAAACACATTTTTAGATGCTCTGTTATATGGTGTTGTGCACTGTCTCCTGCCAATGTCTAATTCAGTCTATGCCTGCACTACATGCTGTAATTATGTGTAGGGGTAGTAGGAGCCCACGCAAACTTGCCTTGGTGAGACAGCTTCACCCAAGTGAGTGAAATGACTGTACCCATTTTGAAGAGCAAAGTTTGGTATGAAAATTTGACTTTAAAGTAACTTATTCTTGATTCTGCTGTGTTTCCATAGTAGTTCTTTAGGAGTAGATGCACTGTCGTTCTCCTGAGTAGAGTGTTGCTGTTGCTCAGGCTTATGCTTGCCTTGCTAGCTGATGTGGGCCATTTTTTTTGTTTTGTTTGTTTTTTTTTTGTTTGTTTTTAAACCTTCTGTGTTAGCTAGATTAAAATGTGTATATATATTGGTGTCAATGTGGTACTGGGGTAAATTTTAATGCTTCTGTAAGTGTTTTTAACTGAAGAAGCTTTCATATTTAGTTACTGTGGACAGTTTGTAAGCCTTTTCTTGCTGGCATTGATCATCTGCATCCATGTTGCTTGCTGAGTTACTTGTATAATTAACCCTGCTGTCTCAATGCTGCTGGAGCTGGGATCAGGTTCTTGCTGACAGCTGTTCAGGATTGGATTACCAAAGAGATCATGTGCCCTGTGGGGATAGGCGAGCTTGGCTGTCTGAGCTGGCACCTCTCCATGCTGGTGCAGGGGCAGCCCCGCAGCTGATGCTGGTTCTCATGGGCCCTGGCTGCTTGGTTTTAGAAGGAAAACACGCCTCTCCTGCTGGTACAGGGTAGCAAATGCAAGGCTGGTTAGTGAGCCTGGGGGAAAATGGGGGAGACACCACAGTGCCAGCTCATCCACGCACGTACAGTCTAGGTGTAGAAGCCAGGAAGCTCTGACCAGTCTGGCATGTGATGAACAATTAGTGAAATAGTGCAGCTTTATATTACCAGCGCTTTATTTAGCATGCTTTTATTTTGCTGACTCAGATGCATTAAATCCGACTGTTCAGGCTATTATGGAATTTCTAGATATCATCCCTGAATGTTTGTCATACTTTGTCTAATGTACAATTTTTATTACACTTGAACATTTCTCAGGGATCATCCTGCTCTTACCTTCTCATACCCTGGCCATTCATTATCAAGTTTCATTGACAGTGTTTGTTTCGAGGTGTTTTGTTGATCTGACCTTCTAAAATGTGACCTTTGTCTTTTTTTTTTTTAATTAATTTATTAACATTCTGTAATTAATGGTTTTAGCAAGGTAAAGGGAAATTTTACATTATTTAACTTTAAAATTTGGAGAGAAAAAGTGTTCAAAATACCAAGATTTCTTGCAGGGTGTATATGCATACTGTGTATGCTGAAGGCTTTTTAAGTTCCGGTGGTTCAATTTTGCCAGTCAGTGCAAGGACCTGTTCCTAGGTCCATGACCTCCTCAGGGCTTCTGCTGTCAAGACATCTCCCAGATCGATGCCCTGTGCTGTGTGTGTGGGAGAGGAGGCTGCTTCCCCAAGTATGGCTGGAGTAGCAGATTCTCCACACTGGAATGATGTAAAGGCATTTAGCTATTACACCAGCATTTAGGACTGTTCAGCCTGGAGAAGAGGAGGCTCGGGGGGCCTCATCCGTGTCCATCAGCACCTGCAGGGGGGTGCAGAGAGGACGGAGCCGGGCTCTGCCCGGCGGTGCCCAGCGCCGGGACAAGAGGCGGTGGGCACAGCCTGGACACAGGAGGCTCCATCAGCAGCGCTTCTGTGCTGTGCGGGTGCCGGAGCCCTGGCACAGGCTGCCCAGAGGCCGCGCAGTCTCCTCCTTGGAGATCTTCAGCATCCGCCGGGACGCGGTGCTGGGCACCCTGCTCTGGGTGGCCCTGCTGGAGCAGGGTGGGACCGGAGGGACCCGGAGGTCCCTGCCCACCTCAGCCAGTGTGTGATTATTTGATTTGCCACCGGAGCAGTCATTAAATGTCTCCTCCAGAGACAAGGTAGCAGCGCGGATGAGATGATATCTCTTCGTCTACCATTGGAGCGTTACCATACAATTGAATGTCATAAGCTGCTCCACAAGGAACTGGTTCATACTGTCTTCTAATGTAATGTCAGCTTACAACAGAGATTCTTCAGTTTGGTAAGACTGTTTCCTTCACAGTAAATTATGCTGTGTAGACATTATTTTTTCAAAGTCAGAATAATTCCTTGTTGATAAATGGTGATCTGGTGGCTAGATTCATTTGGCAGCAGATCCAGAATTATGTGTACTGAAAAATTTAAAAAGCATTCCAAAATTTACAGAATCGCACAATCATTGGAGTTGGAAGGGACTTCTGGAGGTTGTTTAGTCCAATCCCTGTACTCAAAGACAGAGCGGCTAATGCAGGTTGTCTAGGACAGTGTCCAGCTGGGTTTTGGCTGACTCCAGGGATGGAGTCTCCACAGCCTTTCTGGGCAACTTACTGCAGTGTTTGATAATTCCTACAGCTTAAAAAAAAAAAAAAAAGAGGTTTGTGTGTGTGTGTGTGTGTGTGTGTTTCCTTTTTCCTTTTTTGTGTTTAAAGCATCTCCTCTGCATCCCTTATATCTCCACAATGAACAGCTTTGGAACAGACAAATCTTTTAAGATATTTGCTCTCATTTCAGGACTTCAGCTTTGTTTGAAAATTGCAGTTGATTTAATGCTGTAACTCAGGTATCCTGTTGGACTGAGAGACTTTGAGGAAGAGAATTCTGATGATAACGTGAGTTTTAAGGAAGATGCATAGCCCTGTAGATGTAGGTGCTCCTTTTCAAGGCCTGCAGGAAAAGGAAATAATCGTTCAGTACTTCACATGGTATGTTTCAGTTAGTATGTGAAAGAAGACAGTTTTCGGAAGTTTGCCTAAATAGCGTTGAAATGCCAAGAAGATTTGAAAAGAAAAACTTGACTTCATTCTGTAAAATACAAGCAGTGTGCGCAACATGCAGGGTTTGTATGATTGGGAAAAAATGACATTTTGCACGGAGCTCTTTTAAAACTGTATGTACACCTTTTTTTGTTTTGTTTTTTTACATTTCATTGTACATCAGCTAGTAGCTGTCGCTCTGTCTAGCCACGTTTCAGGTTACTGAGGATTACCGGTCTAGAATTTCTTCTGCTTCCTTCTGATTAAACCTGATTTCTAGATTAAACCACTGCTCTGTTCCAGGAGGTAATTACCTGAAAGATTAAATAGCTTGCGTGTAGTGAATGGCATTGATACCTTGGCAGCCTTTATAGTATTTCAGCTAGAGGCTTTCTGCACAGTACTATAAACCTTTTTTCTATTAATTTCATTGCTAAAAAAATAGCAACAAGTATTCATGTCACATTGTATAGAAAGGACATTAAATTGCATTAGACATTTTGTTATGCCATGGAGAAGCAACTCTTAATTATTCAAGTAGTTCAGTAGATATTTTGACTGAGACTCCACCTGCCAATGCAGAAATTACTTGTATTTTTAACAACATGAGGCACTCTTCTGCAATTATTCAGCAGAGTTGCTTCTGAGAGGGTATTTTCATGCACTACTTTTGACTGTCTTCTGGGCAAGGTTTGTGTGATCTTCTGTGTATACTCTTTGTTGTCTTACAACAAAGCTGAGCTGTCTTCAACTAATCAATGACAGTTTTCATTAAAAATGTGTGGAAAAACTCCACACAAGAAGCAGAAAACAACTAGATGCTTTCAGAAAAAGTTGTATTGTCTACTTTGAGGCCAGGTTTTTGAATAAGGAGAGTTGTTAAGCAGTTAGAGGTGGTACAATTAGAAGGCAGGACTCGGAGTCCTGCTCTTTGGTACACTGCTGCTTTGTTGTGCACTGCTGTTTTGTTTGTTCATGGCTGTCTTTCGTAGACAGATGCCTAAGTTTACACAGCTGGAAAATGGAGTTAGTGCTTTTGGTGGAACTTGCTGTGTAACTTCAGCTATCCTCTTTTAACTCCCAAACATTAGTCAAAATAAGCTGGATTAATGAAAAATGCTCTGCTTTAACCCTTTAGTTAACCAGGGTAATTTTACTGAAAAAAAAAAAACATTAGTTTGGGTTTTTTTGATGGTGTTGGGTATTTTGTGGGGTGGTTTTTTTTTTTTTCGGTTGGTTCTGTTATTTTGGTTTGGATTTTTTTTTTTTTTTTTTGCTTTTTCTTTTTCCTTCTCTTTTTCATAGCAGTGCCATGCAGCCACAAAACCTTTGGGAGTAGCACATGCTGAGAGTGTTTGTGTGCGTGTGCAGCAGCCACGGACTGCTGAACAGGGTCTGAGGAGCGCGCTTCCACGGGCAGCGTCCGCAGCCGTCCTGTTGGGCTCCCAGTGCTCTGGCGTGACTCTGCGCAGCTGCAAGTGCTGCTCAGCCAGCTGCGTGGAGTGGTGGCCTTACCTGTGTGGGCTTGTAATGACCCAGCTGGGATGTTATCTCATCCACCTGAGCAGTCATCAGTACCAAATACTAGGCAGAGCCTGTTCAGTAAAATGAGAGTAGGAATGAATTAATGTGTATTGGGATCAGTGTGTTACTACAGTAAGCCCTAGAAATGTACCAACCTGAGCTAGACCAAAGCTTCCTTAATTCATTGTTAGGAATTTTCAGAACATGCTTTAAATTTACCCAGACTGTGACATCCGGTATTTAGATTTTTTTTAAGAAGGCACAAGAAAGGACTGCCTTGCCAAATATTCAACAGCTTAAACCAGTGTGAGAGAAAGGAATAACATGGTAATTCTGAAATATTGTAGAATTATCATCAATCCCAGTTTTGCAGTGGCTTATACAAAGGTTCACACTCTAAGCATGAATTTAGAGCATGCCAGTCCTAAAACTATGTATGTGCTTGCTGAGCAAGAAGATGGGACAAGATTCCGCTTTAAAATTGACCGTAGTTACTGGTCTGTTGGCAGGGACTGCTGTAAGAACAAAAGGCGTGCTCACTGGGTAAGCTTGAAGTGTGTCTATCTCCCAAAACTGTAAACCCAAGTGAGGTATCCATTAAGTCAAAAAAACAAGCTTTTGTTTGGTCATTGTTGTGTTCCTCCTTTCACTCCCCTCAGTCACCATTTTTAAGATAATCTTTTGTTGTATCGATTTTTAAAAATATTTCTGTAGTTCTTAATCTTTTTCTTTTTTCTTGCACCTTTTTCATTTTCCTCCCTTTAAACAAGGGCCTTTGCTCATGCTGCTATTTGGCAGGGCTGCTCAACAAAAGCAGAAATTAGGTTAGTGGGAATAACTGGTGGATTGGCATCTGCGGCTGAATCCTGGTAGGCCACTCTTGGAACAGTTTGTGATAGAGTAGACTCTCCTCTGAAACAGGGGTGTCATAAACTACTGCTAAGTAAATAATTATTACAAGTCCAGGGAATATCCTAATGTAGATTATCCATGTTTGTGACCAGAAAAATGATGAGGGAAATATCTAATGTGATATCTCTTAGATTAAATATCCACCTCTGCTTTCCTTGAATGAATAAGGTACAGATAACCAAGCTGATTAACAGCAAACAGAACGTAACCCAAGTGAAAATGTGCCTGATAAATAAATTAACATTTCTTAAGTAGCTGTCTTTTTAAGGTGATGGCGAACATTGCTGTCTTAATGCAGAGCAGTAAGCTGTGGAGGAACTTCTCTCAATTCTCCTTCGCCAGGAGGATAAGTTGTCATGCTACCTAACAGTTTCCCAAAACATACAGGGTAAGCTTATTGTGCTTACTCAAGATATAAAATAAAAGCCTCATCTTGACATGTTTTCCCCAAAGGGGTTGTTCACGCTGTCAGAATTGCTTGGGATCTGTCCTCCCATCATGCCTTGTGGGATGTGCTTGGCTGAGGATGGCAGGAGGAAGGCTCTCCGTGCGCTTCTCAGAAGTGCTTCACTGCCTGTCCCACCAGGGACGGATGGAGAGCAGATGAATCATGTATTTTAGCCATCTTTCCAGTTTCTCAGTTCTTTCTACTCTGGCCATCCCTAACTGCAATAGGAGAACTGAGCAGATGGCAGCAGCGAGGTGATAGGTGTTTCATTTGCCTCACCTGGGACCAGCTAATTCAGGAGGCTTCTACGCTGTCTTCAGGTGCGCAGGTCTTGAATTTGTTAGCAATTAGCTCCTTAACTTGTGATAGGAGTCTGAGCAACCTCATGCTGCAGGTTACAGATTTTGAGATTACAACTTGCCTGGAATTCTAGGAAAAATGTAAAATAAGTCATTCAACCTAACAGTCTTCCTGTTTGAAGGAAATATGAGGTGTTTTTCTGTTCAATACTTTTTTTTTTTTAAAGTAAACTTCCAAGAACATTGTCAGCTAGATGTATATTCCTTTTTGGTTTTACTATTTTTCAGAGAACAAGACTCACTTCAGATGTGTTCCTGATGGGGTCACTGGTGAAGTATTTTTAGCAGGATCAGTAACTCTTCTGCAGTGCATTCATGCCTTACTTGCTTGGAGTTGCTGTTGCTTTCTCAAACATGCATTCAGGGCTTCTGCCAACACATCCAGGGTACTGCTGCTTCATATTACAAGATCCTGCTTTGTCAGGGCAAAATTCAGCCTAGCAGGGCTGGAGCCAGTCTCCGCTAGCATAACTCTGTGGTACAGCATGTTCGGCCAGCGGAGCAGCGCTGGGGTTAGACTGCATGCTTCTTTTGCTACGCACCCAGCATGGAGGGCTCGCTGCCTGCCTCTGAAAGAGTACGTCTTGGGGCTTTCCTCATTTCTCAGGTGTTGGTGGTATCAGAATGTGCCTAGTTTGCTAGGTAGAGACCTGGGTCATCAGTGAATGCCTAGGTTCAGCGTTTTTGTTAGTTGCTGCTGCTAGAGTTTGCTTCTTAAAATTCAGTTCGCTAGCTGCTGCCTGTTGTGACACTGAAGGAATGGAATCGAGTGTCTTCTGTCTGTCCTCTTGTGAGACAGTGTTAAATTTTTTTCTCTGCTGCTGCTATGTAGTAAGCAATGTTTGTTTCCTAGCTTGGGCTCAGTATTAAAAAAGGAAAACCAGTTGCACTGCTGACGTGCTGTTTTAAGTATTTGTTCTGTTCTTACTGTGCGGATGAAGATTTCGTGTTGGGAGATTCCCCATGAACGCAAAGAAGCTGCAGTTTGAATGGTTTCATGATTCGAAGAGATTTCTAAGATGACAAGTCCATGTCTTTTGAGCCTGTGGTTAGAGCTTTTCCAGTTATGGTAAGTGACTTCTTCCAGGGAGTTTTGAGGTCAGGCTTCCTCATGGTAGTCCTCCGCAAAGCATTCTTGAATTTGTAACAAACAGCACAGCATGCAGAGAATTTGTCAGAAAGTGCGGTGTACGGATTTAGTGAACAGTAAGGAATGTGAACAGCAGAGGAAGCACATGGCTAAGATCAACTTTTAACATTGTTTGAAATCTCATTAGCATTTACTGATTATATTTTATCAGAATATTAAAGCAGTTCTATGACCTCCCTGTTCTTCAAGACAGAAGTGCACTCTTTAGAAAGTCTGCCTATGGATTCTAGTTTCACAAGAAATATTTTGGTTGGCTTCAAAATCACGCGCTTGAAATCAGGTGCTTCATTGAAAAAATAATAGTGAATGCCATAGTAGTTCCCTTCCTTCAGATTAGAAGAAATTTCCTAAATCTCTAGGTCGTGGCTAGCATTAGCACTGATTTTTATCTCCCCATCCACATTGTGGTGCTGCGTCCAGCTAATTTTCTGGTTTTTGCTTAATCTTCTGAATAGGGGCTTTGTTTGAAACAGGTTCTGTTTTGCTGTGTGCTGTGGCCGGCGGGCCGATGGGGCTGGGGACGTTCCCCGAGGTTACAGCAGGTCAGTCCTGGATCGGGAGAGGTGGGGCGTGCAAAGCAGTGGCGCTCCGTAGGAGCGAAAATGGGAGAATGACATACTGTATTTGGCCGGCCTGCTCTCGTTCCCAGAGCACAGAGCTGCATTGTTGGGACAAAGAAAAGTGAAAATACTAAAAGCATTTCAACTATTTTCTTTTTATTGGAGAGCTTTTTTTGTGTTGTGCTGAGTTGCTAGCCCAAAATGTAGAGCCGCTTCCAAAATTTAAAGGTGAGATGAAAGTAGGAAGAGATCTTGGTTTGTGTAATTTTTGCTTTTTTTGCAACTTACAAGGAAGGTTTTCTATATTTTCATGTAAGAAATTATCAAAACCAGGCTAAGATGCCTGGAGAACCAGCACAAAAGATAAGTGACAACTGAGCTATTTAAGAAGAGAAATTATTTTTAGTCAGTCTGTTTTCAGCTTTTTTTTGTAGCACATAGTTTCGATGACTAATACTTACAGTTTTAAAAATTCAGCTTTCTTGTATTGTCAGTTTAGCTTCAAGTTTCTGGGTCTTAAACATCTTTCCTGGTTTTGTTGGAGAGGTCAGAATTTCTGCTATTCATATTGCTGCAATGTAAGGGAATGTGGGTTTAAGGGAAGAGTTTATGTAGCAGAAAAGACATGTTCTGTGTGCTCTTTTATAAACTCTCAATGGAAAAAATAGCACAGGGCTGCATGTTTTAAAAAAACTTTTTGTAGGTCATCTGCAAGGAAGAATTACATATTAGTTGCCCAAAACAACTCTGAGTTGTGGGGTTTTCTTTTTTTGTAAAACAGAATAGTGGGATCTGTTTTTATTTTTAATACTGCTTTGACATTCCACTTGCACCAAGGCCACCAACAAGAGCCAGCCCAGAACAGTGACTTACTGTTCAGTATGATTTGTCATTGCTATTCACAGTGCTGCAGCTTCCTCACATTAACCAAGCTATTAAATTAGCTGGATATTATCAGTTGGAAGCTTCAGTATTATCCAGAGAAGATAGCTGTTAAAATAGGGCAAACAGCAGTTCTTTTTTTTTTTTTTTAACAGAACTAGGGTCATATCCTGAACAATATAATTGCCAGTCAGATTTCCCTTCCTGTGAAACAGTCTTAAGACCATAATCCAAATGGAAATGAAATCTTTAAAAAAACAAAACAAAGAAACCTAACAGTCAAACAATGAGAGGGCAGCAGGGGAAAGGGAAGTTCCAGAGCAATAGAAAAGCCCTAATAAGCACTCCTTCACAAAGTGGGGCCGAGGCATGAGAGAAGAGAACGGAAACGAATCCAGAGTGGAGAGCCTGGGGCTGGAGCGCCGGGAGGCAGAACAGGATGCCCGCTGGAGAAGGGCCTGGGCCGGCGGGGATGGGGCTAGGGAGTGGGCAGCAGAAGCGCCTGGGAAGTTCACATCTGCTCTGCTTCTCAGAGGCCGGTTGTCAGGCCGAGGACACACTCTCATCCTTCGAACAGGCAGAAGTGCAGCAGTTCGGGGGGAAGCAGAGCGCAGGACAAGTTTTCCTCATGAGCAAAACTGAGCCAAAGATGAAGCCTATCAGTTAGGAAGCAGTGTGGTGGGTTCGAGGGACGTTCCCCGTGACTTTCAACTGTAAGTGTGAAGGTAGAGGTGCTCTCAAGGCTGACACTAGATAAGAGACCTTCTGGAAGAAGAGTGTTGTCTAAAAGGACAGACCTAGAAATGACATATTCTTAGGGCATCTAAATGCATAAAGCAACACCAAAAGTCCATGCTACCAGTAGGAGTAATGTGGGACTTGAACCAATGAAAGAAGGTCAAATACAGTGGTATCTTACTGAGCAGTCCATAGTAGTAAAAGGTTTTTAATCAAATAAATTAAAAAGAAATGCAAAAGCTAGTGCTTCCTGCTTTACCAAGAACTCAATTCCAAAGATACCATCAATTTGGCAGTTTCTTCTCCATCAGTAATGTATCACTTTGGATTTAAGGTCATGTATGCTATAACCTACAGACCAATGTTTATTTGGAAAGTAAGGGAATGCTAATTTGGGGAAGACTGATGGAGAAGACAAAAATAACTTGAAAATAAACACAAGTGCTAGCTTCTGTGATAGCCAATTGCCTTTATAGTCTGTGGGAAGGGATAGAATTCCCTACTTTGTGTCAGTGAATTAAGCTTGAACACATCTTGAGAACATTTGATCATTAGATGGGTCTCTGCCCACATACTATGATCCAGTGTGATGTAGGTTCATGAAGTTCAGGATAGGATTACCATGAGGAAGGTTCATCAGAGCTTGTGACTCTTGGATCAATCAATGAAGTTGTTCAAATTATTATTTTGTTTTTTAAAGAAAGGAGTAAATAGGGATTGTTGTGTGCCAGTCACTGACTTTGGCAGCCTCTTCCACATTATGAAACCAGAGCACTCACAGAAATGGAGTCCGCATTTTATTCAATACTTGCTCTGAAACCTGCAAGAGCAACAATATTTTCTTTTGTTTGAATTTGCTCATGCAATCCTTGGCCCTGTTTGTAATTTGCATTCACATCTTTATTCCAGAATACAAAACCAAGATTCGTTTTGTATTCTGGAATAAAGGAGCCTTCTCTACAATGTATTCACATCTTATTTATGGCTTGCGGGGAATCTGCTTTCCTCACACCCAGTCTGTTGTGACATTAGTTCTGACTATGTAACTAATCAAGAGTTTACTTCATAAGTCGTATTATGCAAATCTGAAAGATGGGCTTGCTGAATTTCATGTGTTATCAGTGAATTTCGTCAGCTTTTCTGCCATTAGGATTTTTGTAGAAGCTGTGCAAGTTCCAAGTATCTCAGTAGCTTCAGATTTTCACTTATACCTTGACTTTGGTCTCCTTTCATGGCAGAAGAGCATTCAGAAACAACCCAACCACCTCCACCATCAACAAAATATGCTGCTTTCCAGAGGAAGTACAGCTGTAAATGGCTGCGGACATGAAGCTCCTTCAGAAATCGTGAAATGTGTTCTGATGTTCATTCCCTTTTGAACTGAGAGGAGAACTATCAAATTAAATGTGTCCAAGCCGTTTTAATGAATGTAAGACCTCAGATCTATTATTAAGTTAATAATTTATGCTTATGTCAGCTAAGGTGTAGTTACCCGTTGTTTCACGTGCTTATGTTAAGCTTATTGCAAGTTGGGAACAAAATGCATCATCCTAAATCTTCGTCTACAGACTTCAGGTTCCGGCAAATACATTTTGCCTTGCCATTGCAGCAGCTAAGACAACTCACGTTTTTAAATAATGTGACCAACACATAGCAGCTTGGTGTGTCACCTGGTTCTTTATTGACATTTTAAGGGAAGTCAGGTCTCTGAATGCTAAAAACTAAACCACCAAGACACTTACTGAAAGTAGAGAAGATTTTTTTTAGTGTTTTTTTTTTCCTAATCTTTTAATAAGAATAAGGTGTGAGAGAGTAAGGTTTGCATGTTCAAAAGTCTTTAACAGTGTGATAGTCAGAAATAATCATTTTGTGATAGTCGGAAATAATCATTTTGATACATAGATATCCAACATAGCTGAAATCTGACAAGTTAAATTTGCTTGAAAGGAAATGAAAGCAATTTGAACCACAGCTAAGAAATGGGTTTTGAGGGGTGGATGTATTCTGTATTGGTTAGACTTACATTGGACGCTGTGATGAAGTACATGCCAGCAGTATTGAGAAATGAAACGCCAAGCCTACTTGGAAATTTTCCATTTCATCACTATGCAGTTTTTAGGTTGCAGCTTTATTGATAAACTTAATCCTTTACACAGACTGGGCAATTTGCCTTGCCTATGATTTCTGCTGAACCATAGTGATGTTGCATGGTATGCTAAAAGTCTTCATTTTGCACCATTGTTGGGAAGACGGAAAATATTTTATATGCAGATTTCTAACTGGTTAAGCAATTCATTGCCTGTTAATAAAAAGAAAAAAGACTAAAACAGGTTAAAGACTGTAACCCATTTTATATTACATTTTTAGGCTCTAAAATGTATCAAAAATTGAAATTGGACTCTTAATGCTCAAATTTTACATTTGGTGCCACTTTTTAGGAAAACCAGAGCTGTGAAAGTGGATATGCACTGAATTATTTTGTATACAGTGGTGGCTCAAGTGTGGCTTATGAGACACTAGTGGCAGCCTGTTGTAGCTTTGTGGGACAAGGGATAGCAGCATAAAGTGCCCTCAAAACTGAATGCTGGTTTTTATAAGCAGTGAGGCGCTTCAAGCTCAGTCTGCTATTACCTCCTGGTAAGAAAAGAGGTAGTAGTACTCCAGGAAGCACACTGTCTCCTGTTTGCACGCACAGCTTGGTGGTTATTCCTGGATAAATGTTATTCTTGGAGCAGTGGAGCCAGTAAGGTAGAAGAAAACAGGATTTGACTCTCATAGCTGCAGGTTTTGGACCATTTTACCTAACAAAAAGGCACAAGTGAAGATGAAAAGTAGCTGTAAGAAATCTGTTAAAAGGAAATTGTTGTGGCTTATGTCAGGGAAGTAAGTGGAAAGTTCTGTAGATAAAAAAAAAAAAAAAGCACTTAAGAGCTTTGAAAGAGGATCTGAAAGAAGTTTAGAGGAGAGATTGTGTGCACATTCAGGCTTGCAGCCTTCTCTGTGGCGTTAGCCAAGTTCTTGCAGGGAGGGGAAGGCTCAGTTCCTCCCTGCCAGGTTGATCTTTAACTACCCACTACAGGTTCCCAGGTGCCTTCCTCTGAATCCTTGGCTTGTTCTTTGGGCAGAGGAAACATCCTCTGGCTTCTGCATAGCTGGGTGCTCCTTGCTTCTGATTCAAGACCCCTGCCCCTCTGCCTGGGGCTCTCTGTGCCTTGCCTTTCTGTCCCTCCTTTCCATCCACCCTTCCCTCTTTGGGAAGCAGAGGAGCAATTCAGAGTGTCAGTGTTTAAATTCTGGAGCACTGGTCAGAGCTAAGATAGCGTATTACGATGAAAAATGACAGTGGGTGCCAGCAACTGCCTCTCTGATCTGCTAGCTCTTGAGAGCTGGCTGGTGACAGTGGGTCTACTCAGGTTGGACTTCAGGAGGTCAGTGTGTCTTCCCACTTCCCTTTCCATTCACCAGCATCAACAGAAGGTGCCCCAAAGTTTGGAGTAGATTGCAGGTGAGGATCAGAGCGATCTCTGTGCTCCTCCACCTGCAGCGTAAACCTGTGGGGACAGCCTGGAGGTGGGTAGGTGGACCTGGAAGGAGAGAAAGGGGAACCCTCACTGTGAAAAACAGAACGCCATCGTGCCTAGTGGTGCACGCCACCTCCCCAGTTAGGTGGCCGGTTGTGGGTTGTTGACACAGAGGTGGGTACGGTGGTAGAATGTACAGGAATGCTGGCAGCCACACGTGGTGGGTCCCCAGGCCAGGCAGGGCCATCCCTGAGCTGTCCCCGGTGGGTTGCCAGTGGGTCCCTGGGCTGGCCCGGGCTCCGGAAGCTTCTCTGGTGGTTGGGGTGGTGTGTGAGGGGCCAGGAGCCGCCAGCCATGCACTGCCCCAGGCTCACCCAGAGCATCACTGGCGTGTGCGCTGCCTTTCCTGTGGAGAAATCAGAGGTAATGTAAGGGGTCTTTCTTCTGCTTGTTGGGACTTCGTTTCAGAAAGACGTGTAGTGGACAGCCACACTGATAGCCACAGCTGCCCAAAGAGGATTTTCGTTAGCTGTTACCAACCATAAGATCACAGCAGAAAACCATAGTAGTAGCTCAGAAGCATACAGTGTCAGGACATCTGAAAATGTGTTCATTTGGATCTTACACCCTTGTTTGAGGGGAATTGAGCCCTTCTCAGGCAGAGACATCTTCTCTCTGAAGGCCCGTTTGCTGTCCTCCCAGCAGCCCGCCTGCCCAGTGGCTGGAGGAGAAAGTGACCCCTGCATGCTGCGGTTCACGGATCTTCCCCTGGCTTTCCCTCATGGCTGGAAGTTGAGTGTATCCCAGATGGCCATGAAGTGACAGCAGCCAGTGAATCCTCTGACTGTTAGTTCTGGGATTAGGCACAGATAGTCATTGTGGATTTCTTAATTTTTCCTGTACCTGGAAAAATCAAAAGGAATGGATACTGAGGACAAATGACTCTTCTCCTTCCAGAAGGGTGTCAAAGACTGTCTCCATACTGTCTTTGTGCAAAGCACTGTAGCCCTAAGGCTGGTCACTGAGGACTGATCCATGCTGGTGTCCGAACGCCAGTTAGTTTGCGCAACTGAGGGCTAACATCCTTGCAAGGGATTAGCCACGTCAGGGTACTTGGCTGGGATCACCTCTGAGCTTCCTGTGGTACCCTGTTGCCCTTCTTTGTTTTGGGGGTGGCTTCTAAGATGAGGTGCAGAGAGCCCACCAAAGTAGAATGCTGAAGGAGTGCATTGGCTACGCTGGGAAGTGATGTGAGGGAGGGACTCTGAGTGCAGACACCTGCTGGAATGTCAGAGGGCTGACCCAGGTAAAGACTGTCCAGCCCAGACCTCCAGTGGTCAGCGTGCCTCCAGATCTCCAGATGTTTTTCTCAGGGAAACCGTTTGGCTTTCTGCGCATGGGATCAGCAGGCATGTAAGTGTGGGCAAGGGGGGAACAGAGAGCCTGCAGTTAAACGGGATCTGGCTCCACTAACAGCATGGATACACCAAAAGGGATGGATGATCAGTTTCTCATGAGGAAGAAAAAAGCAAGTCAGTCATTTCCATTCAAGACGAGCAAAATTCTGACTTGATTTTCACCCCCCAAGCTAGAATTTTCTTTTGCACCAAGATCTCCTTTGCTTTAGTGGGATTTAATGCAGTTTTGCATGTACATTTATGCACGTCCTTTGGACTGAAGCCTTTAAAGTTGCATTTTCAGTTTGAAAGTGGAGCTTAATCAGTACTAACAAATTTGTATAATGTGAGGTTTTAGATCATCACATGAACAGCTGGAATAGACAAGCTCAGCAAGAACAGCAAAAGCTTTTTAAGTCTCCAGACTAGGATCTGAATATTGAGAAGCCCTTTTCTAAACTGTCATCATCGTTTTAAGTGTGTGTGCAAATCTGGTCTAGTAGCAATGTAGTAGGCAGCAACGTGAGTTCTGTCATCTGTACTGCTGGAAAGTTCATTTGAAGCAGCAGTAGTCAGTATTCCTTGTAAAATGTTGATAGTCTCCTACAGGATGATCTGCCTTTTCATACACAAGTTTAATCTCTAACCTAGTTCGGGGAGCCATCTGCTGGCTAACAACAGCTCTGACTATAAACTGTCATCTGGCAGTACTTGAGTTTTCAGCTGTGTCAGTACAACCTGCTATGGTCTCTTCCTTGAGATTCAGTGTTGGTATTGTGTGCTAAACTAGTAATAAAAATTATGATCAAGACTGCTGCACTTCACATCAGTGCTACAGGATGCAGTATGTGTGGACAAACCTTCTCCGACCTTCTTTTTTTTTTTTTTAAATATTAAGTGCTAGTACAAACATAATGCCTTCTGGAAAGGTGCGTGGGGGAGGGAAGGGCTGTTCCTATGGTGATTAAAACTGGGGCTGGAAGCTGCAAACAGTAAGAAGGAGAGCAAGTCCTGTACAGAGCACTGCTTGAATGAAATAATGAAATCTATAAAAGGCAGATACAGTCAACGATAACTTTATCCCGGCTGGCATTTTCAGAGGAGGGGAACTCCAGTTCTGTGCAGTGACTTTGAAGCCTGCAAACTTAAATGAGAAGGTAAATGTTAAATAATGCATTAGCTTCAAATGCTTCTGATCCAAATGGTACCTTACACCACTAGGTTATTGCAGCTTTTATAATCACACATGGTTTTGTAATTTGTATATGCCAACAAGAATGCTAAGGTGGCTTTAGCCCTTATGCCTGGGCAGTAAAGCATGGGAGCAGACTGTTGGCTTTCAGTTCTGGGGGGTTATTGTGGATCAAGCTGAGATATCTATGATTAGGTCTTCTTGCAGCAGTGCAGAAACTTACTAATCACCCCATAATTAACCAGAAAGCCTTATGCAAGGTTCCTCTGTCACTGAAATTGTTGACCCGGGAGTAGTGTTTGACCATTAACTCTTCAGTGGCTGTATAAAGCTCTAGTTAATAAAGGCAAATTTTGTGGCATTGAATTTTCTATAACCTATGTTCACTCTAAGGCTTTATGGTAGCAAGCCATTAAACTTTTTCACCTGTTTACTTATGTGAAATATTGTGCATTAATTTACTGTGTAGATACTCTTACATCCTGCTAGCATTGTTACTAAGTGTTGCCCTTTTTAGGAGTTCTGTAGAAACTTAGTGAAACTGTATTCAAAGTTAACTATAACCAATTTCTGTATCTGGACAAAACATAGAAGTGAACATCTGATTATTTGAGAACTCTTAAATACTTAATATCCCATATTGCTGAAACAGATGCAAAGATTCAAGTAGGTTTTTAGATAAAATTATTTGAAACTCCATTTGTTCCTTCTACTACTTGCTAAAGTCTGATTTCATGGCTCTTCACCTGTATTGAGACAGTGGAAGACATCAATACCTCCTATCAAGAGATAAACGTGTTGTTCAGCTTTAAGTGCTTGCAGAGTTGTCAGCAGCTGCAAAATGGGCACAAAATCTAGACTGAAATGGCTTATCAGGTGATATTTTCAGTCAATAGTAGGCTTTCTGAGATCTTTACCTTTCATGAAGGCTCAGTGCTTTACTAAATGTGAAGAAAAATATTAGGTAGTATGCCCCATTTTAAAGCTTCGCCACAAACTCTGATTTTATCATGTTGTGTCATTTTATACTAAAGATACCTTTTATTTGTCCAACAAACACAGTTTTGAAGTCAGTGTTTGTTAAGGGGAATACTGCTTGCTCTGCAGTCCTCATGCTTTGCAAGCAGTAATTGTAGCTTTTTAAAACATTAGGGAGAAAGGTTTCCTTTCCTGAGAGAGAATACCAATTTGTGGGTCCAAAGGTTTGTTGTGCACGAGAAATGAGGTCTCTTTCTTTCCTATTTTTCCTTCCTGTACCCTATTTTGTCAAGCTGGTATCTTCAGTGTGGCTCTACCCCTTTGTACAAGGAAGACTGTACTCAGAAAGCTGGAACCTGCAAATAAGCAATGATGCAACCCCAGCAGTGAGAGCCACTATGGAGGGTGTAAGATAGGAAAACTTCACTGTTTATCACTGTGTCACACAGCACTTCATAAAATTAAGTTGAAACATTTTTGAGAGATGAGTTGTGTGTCTATTGTAGCTTCCAAAGCTAAGGATCCCATGTACCCTGACTTAGAAAAAGCCATAAAGCTGAACCATTCTTCAGGAATGAGCTAATGAAAAGAGAAGGATTACAATTTTTGTTGATGGACTCAAGTACCACGCCAAGAATAAGGTTTGCAGCATTAGCAAGAGATGGAAGATAGTTCCTGAAGATCTGTATTTGTAGGGAGCCCACGTTTCAGTTAAAGAGTTGAACTGCTTGAACATCTTTCTGTCTGCTGTTTGAACAGTCTTTTGGAGCTGAAATGAGTTTTAAATGCACTGTAAAGCAGGTGTCTTGTACTCCTTGTATAAAAGTATAGGGATTTTGGATTTATATAGGGGGGATTTCCTACTTTAGTTGGAAGAAAGCTGAGTCTCTTACTTTTCAAGCAGATCAGGAGAACTGTGAAAACATTCTTTCTGAAGTCCTGAAAACGAGTTGACTGATGTTGAGTGTGCAGTCCCAGTTGAAATCCGGCAATGTTTGTTGATTTTGAAGAGCTTTGGTTTTAGTCTGTGCTCTATGCTTAGTTGCTGATAGATACCTCTTGAGTTGAACTGAGAGAAAAACCACGTGAAATAATATAGATAATTAATTTGAAAAAATACAACAAAGGTTATTTTACTATTTTTCAGCTGCAACTGGATAAAACTAATGTATGCACTGTACAGTTCACACATATTCTGGTATCTACTCATACTGTGTTTAGCTTGGATACGAATAAGCATTTACAGTGTACAACCACAGATTTAGTCAGGCACCAAAAGCAGATGATGAAGAAATTAACTAAAAAAAAAACTATCCCTCCTGTAAGTATCAAGATTTAAGTAAACGAAAACCTAACATATGCATCCATGCATAAATGGATGAAAGTAATACTTGTTTAAAAAGTGTTGGCTACCAAGCAAGTCCTTCTGTCTTCTTCAGGTTTTAAAAATCAATTGTTCCCTTGCTTCCCTCCTCCGTTCCTTCCTCCCATGCATGCACTGTGTGTGCACGCTCCCCTTCCTTTGTTACCACGCACTTGTGCGCACACCCTTGCTTTCTGCCCACTCGTCTGGGTTCGGCCCTGCCTGCTGGGGGTCACCACTCAGTGGTCTGGAACTCCTCTGTAGCCCTTCCCAAGGACCGCACTTCTCTCTTCTTGTGTCCCAGGCAGGTGTGTAACTCCTGTTTCCTTGGAGGGAGGGATGAAGCTGCATCAGCTGCACGTGAACAGCTGGTTAACGCTCACATTTAGCAGAGATCCCTGCTTGAAGTTATAGTCTTGGAGATGTTGGGAGTGATGTAGTGACAGAAACAGGTTCCTCAGCTGGCTTTTGATAATAAAATTCAGAATTTGTGAGCTGTACGCCTGTTAAAGTGCCCCGTTTGAGAAGAGTCACGGGTGGAAAATTTTCCCTAACACAACTCAGTTTTCCCTCTTTATAACTATACTTCAAACTGTGAAAAAATTCTGGATGTGTAGAGACAGAAGTTGTATCATAGGAGTCCTTACATACCTGGACGTTGAGTTTCTCTTGGTTTAGCTCCATCTTTAGTCAGACTTGTCTTACCTGTGCAGTTTTGCAGGACTGTGTTTCCCCTGCATTTGTGTCTGTTTTTGGAACTGAAAGTCTTCTAGCTTGCTTTAGTGTTTGTGATTAGTTCGTCTGCATTGAATGCAGAAGAAGAGATGAAATCACTTGGGCATGAGAGAAGGCTGAGTCTGAAATTTTTTCATCTGTTATATTTGGTCATGTGATGTCTCTAGAAGTCTAGTGTAATATTTGTAATTTGATGTGCTGATACCAAGTACCTCCACTTCACCGCCTTGTAATCTGGTTCATACCACTTGCTTGGCTTTCCAGCTCTCTTCCCTCTTACCTGTCATCCTTCCTGTGGAGAACCTGACTCAGAAGTTTCAGAGCAGATATGGATTTCATGAGCCTTGCAGCTTTTCTGTACCCAGAAAGATTGTGAGAGGGGCTGATACTCCAACTCATTCTCCTTTTATTGATGTGCTATGTGCATTTTCAGAGGGATCTGGATAGGCTGGACTACTGGGCTGAGGCGAACGGGATGAGGTTTAACAAGGCCAAGTGCCGGGTCCTGCACTTTGGCCACAATAACCCCATGCAACGCTATAGGCTTGGGGCAGAGTGGCTAGAAGACAGCGATGAGGAGAGGGACCTGGGAGTGTTGATCGATGCAAGGCTGAACATGAGCCGGCAGTGTGCTCAGGTGGCCAAGAAGGCCAATGGCATCCTGGCCTGTGTTAGAAACAGTGTGGCCAGCAGGAGCAGGGAGGTGATCATCCCCCTGTACTCAGCTTTGGTGAGGCCGCACCTCGAGTACTGTGTTCAGTTTTGGGCCCCTCACTACAAGAAAGACATCGACGCCCTGGAACGTGTCCGGAGAAGGGCAACGAAACTGGTGAGGGGTATGGAACACAAGCCTTATGAGGAGCGGCTGAGGGAGCTGGGATTGTTTAGTCTGGAGAAGAGGAGGCTCAGGGGAGACCTCATTGCACTCTACAACTTCCTGAAGGGAGGTTGTGGTGAGGAGGGGGTCGGCCTCTTCTTCCAGATAACTAATGATAAGACTCGAGGTAATGGCCGTAAGTTGCGCCTGGGGAGATTTAGATTAGGTATCAGGAAAAACTTTTTCTCTCAGAGAGTGGTCAGGCACTGGAACGGCCTGACCAGGGAGGTGGTGGAGTCACCGACCCTTGCGGTTTTTAAGAAGCACCTGGACAAGGTGCTACAAGATATGGTTTAGTAGCTTAGTGGGTAGTATTGGTGATAGGATGACGGTTGGACTAGATGATCTTGAAGGTCCTTTCCAACCTTGTGATTCTGTGATTGCTAGGTTGGCCTTTTAGTAGTCCTTCCCAAATGGCTAAGAAGTAGGACCTGTGCAAGTATAAAACCTGTGTCTGAACATGATGTAGTCCAAAACCAGGATCTTAATCAACTGATCACTGGCTTTGGTACAGTTTAAAAACAAACAAACGAAACAACTATACATTTACTTTGCTATGGATTAGTGAGGCTTCTAACGCGCACATGCTGAATGCAGAGCCTACCTAGCCCCTAGCCTCTATTTCTCCAACTGTTCGCTTTGATTTTATGTAACTTTGTGTTAAGTGGAGTAATCCACTTTCTCCTGCAGATGAAGGCTGTACCAGGGTAGGCTCTGGTAAGGATATGGTTTTAGCACTAGCAAGCAGGTTTTGAGCATGTGCGTTCTTTTCTCACTTGCCTCATGCTGTGTGTCAGTTGGACCTTGTATTCCAGTGTCTTTGCATGTGATGGTCTCAGAGGTGAGTAATGAAGTTTAGAAATCCAAACCCTAAACCTTCATAAACAGCAATGACTCAAGCTTGATAGGACAAAGATATATCGTATATAACAAATTTGCAAACTGTGAATCTGATTTTTCTCTTAAACTTGCCCACAGTAGTGTGGGCCTGGAATCACGTGAAGCACTGCTCAGCGCACCGGATGCATCTGCAGTACTGGCGTTCAGCTGTACCTTCTGAAGCACTTGGTTTCAGTCATGAGTGGGTTAATCCTGTTTTTCCCCTGCCCCGGACATTTTTGGTTATCTGTGGCCTGCAGCAGGAATGTTTGTGCAGTTCCAGGAAATCTCACCAGATAAGCAGCTCCTGAGTCCTCCTGCACAGCGGGAAGGTGGAGGAGAAGGGAAGGGCAGCGTGTGGGTGGCTGTGCACCTGCCTGGGCTTGGTGCTGTGCCCACGCGGAGACTGGTGCTGTTTTTGCAATGAGACCGTCCTGAGCTCCCTGCTGTTTGTGTCTGTTGAGGACTTGAAGCCAAATTAAGGATGTCCTGCTATGGTGCTGGCCCAGTTTTTTTCTGGTAATTGTATTCTGCCTCTGTAGACTCCTCTGCTGTTTCAAGGTTTCTTCTTCCCTACAGCTGGCACTTGTGACCTCATTTTCCCAGTTTTACTGATGTGGCATATACTCTTAAATTCTTGCTGTGAGGACCTTGCTAAGGCTGACTTCTCCTATCAGTTAGGTGGGCACCTCAGGTGTTCACTTACGTGAAATACCCTAGATTAGGAGGAGGCAGTGGAGGTCACCATTTCTTCACTCTGAGCACCAGTTTAGGTAGCAGCACAGGAAGGGTATGATTGGAAATCGGTTTTCAAATTTTCCGCCAGTTTCTTGCTCTCTTACTTCATATTTTGCATTATTTAATATTCGGCAACGTTCACATTTCGCCAAATAGACGGATCTAGCTTCTACCTTGTTTTTTTGCTAAAATTCTTGGTTTCAAGCAGTCTTGGAAAGAGTTCTCGTTGTTAGAACGGTCATATGAGCATCTAATCTCCAGGAGTTTTTAAGCCGCATCAAAGCTCATGTGCCTTTTTTCTTTTTTTTTTTTTTCCTGTCCCTCCTTCCTCCAGTTTTACTAGGTAACTTCAGGAAAGAATGCTGTAGAAAGCATGTGGTCTACCCTTTGCTGCCCCCTCCTTTGCTGCCAGCGCAGTCAGGGGGCACTCGCTGGCAGAGGCTGAGAGGAGGCGCGTGGGGAGAGCGTCCAGAGCAGCGAGGAGCTGCGCGCGAGCTTGGGTGCTCAGAGCCTCCATCACCTCCCACCCTATCAGACATCCCCGCGGCCCTTCTCCATGCTTGAGTTCAGAGTCTTTTTCTGTTCTTGGCTTGGACATCTGGGAACGTTTGTGGCCCCGCGTGACGGAAGGGCTTCGTCCAGTCGTTTGGCTTCTGGTGCGGTAGCCGTCGTCATCTGCTGTGCAAGGCGTGTGGAGACCCGAGGCCAGGGAGGCAGCACGACCATCAGTAGGGAAGCCTCACAGGAATCGTTGCAGCAGTGAGGCTTGCACAGACATGCTGATGGGTTACAACTTGCAAGAGTTGTCTGAATTTTGTTTACATGGAAGAGCACTTTTATAATGTTTCTATTTTTCTGTGAGTACAGAAGTACACTTTAAACAGCACGGAGGATCAATGCACCATAGCCACATTTTAGGAGTATGCCCTGGTTTTGGCTGGGATAGAGTTAATTTTTTTTTTTTTTTGACTGCTGGGTTAAACCACAACAGAGTGTAACAAATCTAAATAAGAAAACATGCATTCCTCTTTGATGAGGAATGAAACTGATTGCTCTTAATGGAGGTGATATTCAGCCTGGTAGGTTGATTTTTTTGTTTGTTTGTTTTTATTGCTCTGTGAAACTTTTGAAGGCTGCCTGATCATATTAAGTAAAATAATGAGCATATTTGCATGTATTTTCTTGGATTTGTTTGTTGCTTTATGTGGTGAGATGATCTGTCTGAATAGTAATAGAATTCCTGTGAATTAAGCTAGGTTTTAACCAACATAAATTGCTTCCTAAATAAGGTTAATGACATTTTTTGTGCAAGGAGTTTCGCCTCCCTTCCCTTTTGCCTCACTTAGATGGGATTTGCTGTTATTCATGAATAAAAGGTCTTAGAAATCTGGAGGTTTCTCAGTATAGATGTTGTTTCTCTAGAATGAGATTTGCCATATGAATCTAAAACAGTCCCTTGAAAAAGGGTATCATGCCTCTTAATTTCTTGTCGTTGTGTAGATTGGGGTTCAAAATCTATTGTGTGCCCTGAAAAGCTCACACAAGTACAGAAATTGTTTTAGTTTCTATATTTAACCTGGACAGGCTTTTTAGGTGAGATTTCTCACTGAACTCTTGCAACAGGGCGGATGCCTTTTGGCTGGGTTCTTGCTTCTAGCTGCTCTGGAGTGCAGCTGGACAGGTCGTTATAAAACTCCGCTGTACGCCCTGGGTGACTCGTTGACTTCAAAGATTTTGCAAATGTGGGGTGGGATCATCATCTGGAGTAGGTAAGTGAGTAACACAAACTTTTTTTTATGAAAACCTTTCTTTACAACAACTTTGCTAGGTTGAATTGTGTGCCGTTTCTTTAGAGCAGTGCTCTCGTGAGCAGAGACTCTCAGTATAATATTCATATAAGGTAAATCAATTGTGAGAAACCACCTAACCATTTAAACCTTGGTGATGGAGAGTACCCGTATAGAAATATAAGCATCAAATGAACTAATTTTCCATAAAAACACCTAGAATTATTTCTGGGTGTCTTTTTCAAGCATTTCCATGGCAGTATAATGCATTTTTGAATATGGTAATATGATAAGTTATGTTGGTTTCATTTTCATTCATGTCCAGTGTAAGTTTCTGCTTCAGTTATTGCAGTAGTGTTTCTTGGGATCTCTTTACCCAATGTGCAGACGTGCTGAACAGGGAATAGCTTCGAGGCAGCTTATGTTGTAGCGATGTATTGCAGAATGGGATTAGGAGCAGACGTTACTGATGCAGCAATGCTGGTACTTGTTGCTGCATGTTCATGTTAGGCAAAATGGCAGTAAACTCTCTACTGCAGAACCCAGATCTATACCAGAGACCCCGTTCCACATACTACAATTGGGTGGCTGTGTGCAGCCCAGTCACAGAATTGTACTGCATATTGTTTTGGTTGCCACCTTCCTTTTGCTTTTTCCTTTTCCTTCATCCTTTGCCCTTCGTGTCCTATTCTGTAACATCACAGAAATGTTCACAAAATGCTTTTGTGGGAATATCTTCTAGTATCTCCACACCAACATGGTTTATCTTCTGCACAGATCAGACTTTATTGCTCTTGTTCCATGTGGTGTTTTCATTTTCCATTTCTGTTCTAAATATCCCTTAAAATATACTTGCTCTTTTATCATCATGCTTTTCCAGAAATGCCATCTGAGATACCACTATAATTTAAGATGATGTTTTTAGCTGTTTTTCCTCCAATTCTGGCACCACTGAAAACTGAATTTTGCTCTTTGGAATATTTTTTTCCACATTGCCTATGTTTTGAGTCAGTCAAGTTTTCTCCTCACTTATACTGCTGAAGCTTATAATATATGCATTTCAGTGCAGAATGCCTTCACATCAGAAAACTTCGGAAAGCAGTATGGAGTCAAACTTGTACATTACCTGTGCATTACTGCAAGTTAAGAGAATGACTAAAACAAAAAAACAAACAAACAACAACAACAACAAGAAAAACACCAGACCCAAGCACTGTAATGTCTGTGAGATTCTTTAAGAGCTGTCTGGCTTAAAGGGACAGATAAAAAGGAAAACTGTGTCCTATATCTACGCTGGCTGCAAATATGCTGCATGGCTAAGGCAGTAGGAAACTTTTAAAACCCTGTGTTTATTCTGGTTTTGTTGGTTCTTGGTATTTTAACCTTGGAAGCACATTGCACAGGGAGGTGCTCTGAATTAATGGTTCTGAAGATCTCAAACTTAGATTATATATAGCTTAGCTTTGAGATCATCTATCTCTGTCCTAGGTGAGTAGTAATATTATTTGCTACAAACAGGAAATATCAGTGAGACAGCAGAGAAGAGCAAGGGGAGAAGCAGCCGTGAGGTGAGGATGGCTTTTAAAAACGAGTCTGAAGGAATAGGGCTTGCTGGCAGACGATGCTGCGGGTCAGAGTGCCTGTGCTTCAGATGATCACGAACCGGGTGATGCGCTTTTGCTTTTCATCTTCTAAATATGGCAGTAAGACACCTTTTCTTTGGCAGGGAGGTTGAAAGTAGTGGTTAAGAGACAGTGAGTTTTCTTCTTGCACCAAGGACAGCTGTGGTTAAAATGCTGTTGCTGGCGCTGTTTTGTGCTTGAGTCCTTACGTGACAATTGCTTTGTAATTAGAGTTTCTGCCTCACAGGAGATCACATTAATCTTCTGAAATTTTTATTTGGTGATTTTTAAATAGCAGTGTTTCAGTGGTGATATAAATAGAGCATATAATTTATAGCTGGATTTATGTCCTGCTGTGCATCTTTGAATCCCCATTTTAATTCTGTTTGGATCTTGCCACCAAGTGCACTGCTTTGTGCGTGCTGAGGAACACTTGTCATCTTGATTCTATTGATTTGCTACTGATTTGTCTGTCTGTTGTCCTGTCCAGTATTTTAGCTCAAATGTGCAGTTTCAAAAACAGCGTCATGTGTTGAGCATAGAATGGAAAGCCCTGTAGCTTTAAATCCAGCAGTGCTGGCCTTTTTTTGCATCTAAAGCAAACACTCCAGCCGAAGGAGAGGTGCATAGCTGGTGTGTGAGCTCTGATCGTACTCGATTTGCATCAGCAGCACAGGAGCTCTGCGCGCAGCAATGCTTGTTTTGGCCACGGCACTGTTTGTGCAGCGAGTGCCCGGAGCCCTCCCTGCCTTGAGATGCGTGGAGCGGAGTAGGCAGTGCGGGCGGCTGCCAGGGCAGCACCCAGCGCTGGGGCCAGGGCTGCAGATGGCCATGCGGTGATGTTTATGTGGTGCTGCTGTACCTGCGTGTGCTGTGAAAGGGACTTCTGCGAGCCCGTGAAGGTGAGAGGATCACAGAGCATCATTAGAACAGTGTTAGTTATCTTATTTGGCCGTTTCATTTAGCTCTCCGGTAGAACTTGACCTCGTTTTGTAGCATTAATCTTGGAAATGCTGTGTTTTCCTCTAGGCACTGCTGTTAAATTCTGTGGTTGTTTTTTGTGTAGCTTTTCTTCACTTCAGAAGCTGGGAAGTATGAAAAAGGCTCCTGTCTGAGTGAGTGTTGCAGTCTGTAAAGAAGATCAAACGTGGTGTTGCTTTTTGAGGTTTTCTGGTTTTTGCTGTTTTGGGATTTGGTGTGTATAATGTAATGAACGATGAAACAAGAGGCTAGTAAATGCAGCCCAATGTCAGAGAGATGTCTGAACTGGTAGTCGTTTAAATGTGACCTTTTGTTTTGCTGTTTTAACTGTGCAAAATGTATTTTCAGGAAGTAGTAAACAAACTGCAGAATCATAATTTACTTCAGGTGAAAAAAAACAAGTAAGAGCATACAGCTTCGCATGGAGTCAATGACCTTCAGAAATGAATAAGTAGTTTTCATTGGTCTCAGCAACGTAGCTAGGCATTGCTGTTTCACAAGCCTGAGTAAACAGTAAGCTGTATTTCCTCCATTTATTAAATACTGAAGAGAGACAGTAAGGGCTCTGAGACTCTGATCTCCACTGCAGAATGGAAGATATTTCTTTCAAGTTGTTGCCATTAGCTCTCCTGTGCATTGACTCCAGCGCCTGGAGAAAAAAGAAATACAGGATCCAGACGTTTTGCCTTTGCCGTAGATACATGTTGGCCTAGAGTTTGTTACAATCTGCAGAAGACCAGGCTGAGAAATTGCATAGTGTTACTGTTGTGTTTCAGGCATATATGTCTAATCACATTTATTTAATAGACTCATTATACTCCTCTGGGAAGATCTGGATCTCCTATACTGGCATGTGTGCTTACTGCATTCATCAGTCTCCATAATAAAAGTGACACACAGGTGGCTCTTGGGAGCAGCGCTCTTAGAAATGCGGAGCTGAAGTGGTTCAGACAGCAGTGAAGATAGAGGACAGTAAGAAAGAAGGGTTTTTGTTTACATTGCACATTCCAGTCTGATAGATCTGCATACTTTGCATCTTGGCATATGTCACATCAGGCTAATGCGTCACTTCTTGAGAGCTGAAGAGAGAAATAATGAGAACAGGGTACTGCATTCTTGCGCTCTAAATCAGATATGGGCAGTTTTGCCATCAATGTAGTTTGAGGAGCTTTTGACGTTGGGTTGTGGAGATGCTGCTACAGCTAGCTCTGTGTGTGCTGCCAGCAGTGAGATTTGTTTCTAGATGGGAGTTCCAGATCAGGAATCTTGTTTTTTATGGGAATACTGAAAGCAACATACTGACTTCAGTACTTAGTTAATACAGTATTTGGTATGAATTTCTAGACAAGTACCCTGTTGCCTTATTCTGCTGGGTATTCATCATCCCCTCAGTGCAACAGTCTCTTTGTTGTCTCATCGTTTGCTGTTTTCTTTCAGATTTCTGAAGGCACATGCCACATGTGTGCAGCCCCGGGGAGGGGCGTGCGGCCAGTCTCTTCCCTGTGCTGTAGCAACTGCCCTTGCCTACGTTGCTTCTGCTCAATATGTTAAATTTGCCACTTCAGGCAATCTGATGGGTTTAGCTGGTGCTAATGTAGAAGTGCCCTGCAGCACTTAGAGCTAAACATCAAGCTACATTTGAACAGGGAAGGAATCTCTGAGGCCAACTCTATTGCATAGCTCTCTAGCAAATGTAATATTAACTGATGTGCTATGTGTATGCTACATTCGAAAGGTTTTAGATAAGGGAACAGTATGTCAGGAAATTATATATAGGAATGACAAAGAAATATGTTCACAGGAAACATGAATCCTGCTGTTGTGAAATGTTTACCTTTTAGTATAAGCTGTTGATTGAATCAACTTTGAAGTACTGCTTCTAGGATGGATTTTGGTTACAGTCACACTCTGTGTTGTATCTGCAGAAAATACTACAATTGAAAAATAAACAAGTGAATTGTAGAAGTATGGTTGTGTGCAGGCACATGTGCCCTTTAAACTAAATACTTAGCAATGACTTGCATGTTAACTTTCAACGGAGAAAAATCCCCTGAAAAAGGGAAAAATCCTTGCTCTCGTGTGGTTATTCTGTGCAGAGTGATCACGGAGAGAAGTTTGTTCTCCCAGATTCCAGACCTGGTTTGCTCAGTTGTTTTGCAAGTCAAATTTAACTTGCAAGATGAAAATTAAACTCTTTTCTTTACTGATGAATATGTAAGATGCAATAATAATCTGTATCGGATAGGAGCTTGAAGCATGAGGAAAATAAACTGTACTCTCTGGGAAGTGTTAACAGTCATTTTTTCTGTAAGTTAATGAGATGTGATTTGAACATACTGGGGAAACCAGAATGAGTTTAAAAAGGCAAAAAAAAAAAAAGTCATTTTACGTAGTTATTTTCTGATAAAAGCTTGTGTAAACTTGTTTCCAAATCTACCCTCTCCTCCCAATCTCTATACTTAACTTTTGTTCAGCTTTACCTCATTTCCTATCCTTATTATTGTAACTTCTGGCCTGATTGGCAGTTCCCTCTTGATTAAAAATCTGCAGCTGCTAAAATAAACATCCATGAATATTATTCTGGCCATATTTTACTGTGTCATCCTCTTTTGCCTCAAAAATCAGGTTCCTGCAAGCCCTTGTGTATTATTCAGTTCCTTCCTATTTTTCTATTCAGATTGTTTTGTTCGTTCCCTTGGACTCGCCTTACCCATAATGTCATCATTGCTGTCCTGTTTATTCATCTAGCACTGCTGATTTTCTTCTTGACTGGTCTGTAGCTTTGGAAAACCATTACTGAATTGGACCACGAAGCCTTTCTCTTTTGCCTTCAAAAATTTCTTTTCTCAAAATTTCGAGGTCAAGAAGGTAAGGTCTTTGACGGGAACTGGATTTTACTGAAGAAGCCATAGACAGTATCTCCAGGGACATGTTAGGCTGTTATGTCATGTTCGCTTCTGTCTTTAGGGCGCAAATACTTGCGGGCAGAGCTGGTGCCTGGTGCTGTGTCTCTGTCCTGTTTGCGCAGCGCATCTCGCCTCAGCCCGCTGCTCCCGGCTGGTCGGCAGTCAGGGATGCGTGCGTGTTACCCACTGCTGGGAGAGGTGTAGGTCAATTTTGTAGCATCAGGTACCTCATAACCAGTGAACTAGTGATAGCGTTTGCTTCCTGAGCAGCGTGGGACCCCAGACAGCTAGAAGCAGAAAGTGGGAAGATGTAGGGCCTGCCAAGCTCTGCTGCACTGGAAATGCTATGCAGGGAATGCCCACACGCAGGGATTGTGTTGTCCTGGTACAGATTTTCCTGCAGCTTCACTGTGGAATGAGTTAAGTTGCTTGTGACAGATGCCCTGCACAATACTTTCTGGCAGAGCAAGCCGAATATCCTGTGACAGCAGCGATCTTCCACAGTTCCCTTTGACCCCACCAACTGGTGAGCTGAAATGTTGGTCTCTTTGGGGGATTTCTGCAGTTGACAGAGATGAGGAAAATACAACTAGTAGCTTTATAGCCAAACTCTGTCACTTGAAGCAGCATATGAAGTCATATCTCCATTTCATCTTGAATTAAGTGACAAGGCCAAGGAGAGTCACGCTGCAGCTGGCTTTTCCAGATACAGAGTTCTGGATGGGTGTTTGTATACATACCTCAGTCCATCGCTTGATGCGTTTCTTGTGGTACTAGTGCCATCTGAAGCAGTCCCTGGTCACCTCTTCCTTCTAGTGGTGGTCCTGCAGTCCTGCTGATACCGTTTGTGGGGCCTTACAGTGAGCCAGGTGTGGGAGCTTACTGAGAACAAAAATATCTCCAAGGTCCTTCTGGCTGGGTTTTTCTGAGTGCAGATCAGATCCCAGGCTGGCTTACCACTCGGCCCCATGAGCTGTGATTGTTCCCATTCCCTGCTTGTGCCAACACAACATTAGGCAAGGAACTGCTTACCTTGGCACTGCCACCAAAGAAAGGGAATGCTAAATCACGTGCAAGCCTCTTGAGCATATTGTAAAATTTTGTGCTGTTGAGGCTGTGACTAGCCCTTCTGTCCTTGGTTAGGTATCTGCCATCTCTTCCCCCTTCTACAGCATGAGGACATGCTGGCCACGCAGAAATGCCGAGAACCACGTGCGTTGCTCTGGGTTGGCAGATATAACATGAGCGCAAATGTTTTACTAATCATCACTCATCATTGTTTAACTGCTGTGAGTAAGGTATAAAGCCATTTCCTTTTGGTGTTACCAGTGTTGGTTCCTTGCTCTAGTTGTTATCTTAGGCAGGCAGAGGGATTGTATTGGAATTTTTTATTGTATATTTTCAGGGTCATTTTCCATTTTTGTTTTCTCGTTGCCTTGTTTTTTTCCCCCCCAGTAAGCAGGCTGATCTTCCCACCATTTTGAGGGTTAACTGCCCGCGGGCAAAGATTGTTTATCTCTTTTAGAAATCCTAATTGTAATCTAGCCAATTAGCTGTAGTATGGAAAACACACAGTGAGACTTCCTTGAGCTGTCCATCTGTTCATATGCTTTCCTTAGCCAGTTTTGTTTTTGATTTGGATTTAGGAATGTAATAGGAACTGCTCAAAACAGTTTCTGGCAATGACCAGCAGTTTCTGTGGGTAAGTAGATGGAGGCCTGATAAAACACAAAGCTGCTGTAGCGTTTGAAGATTCAATCGGTCTATAAAATTTTACAGGATAACTGCACAGGGTGTCATGAGGAATCACACTGGACCTATTCTGCTTTCTTTTACTTTTGTATTCTTGTTGGCAGTGAAGCCAGGGCAGGCGTTAAGTGGTGCAGGAGCATGTATGTGCACTGGGCACTTGCTGAGGAAAGGTGGAAGGCTGTAATTCTCTTTTCTGTGAATCCACACGTGAGCAAACTATTGTGTTTCTAGAGGTGGTTCAGTGCAGCAGTATTTGGATCCTCTGTCTGTATTCAGTCTAGAGGTGAATGAACAGAAATTTTCTCCCTTACATCTGCTGTTATATCTGGATCAAGAGGCGTCCTGGACACAGGATTTGCAGTGATATAAATATGCAATTTGTAACGAATAATGAACCAAAGAGTTGATAGTATCAAATGTGTGGCAGTGCTGCAGTAGACAGGCAAAAAGGGTTACAGGCCCGAGTTTTTGTTATCTTTATAGACATACCCACAAGCGTACTGTGTGGTTCTGGAGTCTCCATCCTGGGAGATATCCAAAAGCCGTCTGGACATGGTCCTGGGCAGCCTGCTTTAGGCAGTCCTTTTTGAGCAGGGAGCTTGGACAAGATGACCTCCAGAGGCCCCTCCACCCTCAGCCAGTCTGTGGTTTTGTAACATCCTATAAGAAAAAAAGCATTAGAAAAAACTGTCTCAACCATAGGTCATAAATGACTTATTGTACTACCAAAGTGAGTCAGGAAGAGTAATTTCTATTATTTTTTTCTTTTATTCAGGACCCACAATAGATTTTGCAATGTGGTTTGTCTTTATCGGATCCAGTAGGGACATTACACACTGTCTCCTCACCTGACAGTAGGGCTGATACCACCTTGACTCAAAGATTGTTTAAAGAATCATGTGCTACAGGTTTCATGCAGGTGGGGTGACATCTGACTATTGACTGCAAATTACATTTAATTGAATATGTTGAAGGTACCTCGTAGTAATTCATGATGTTTAAATACCTCTTCACTGTACCTTGCAGGGATTCTATGCATGGCTTCATAAAAACATGCATTTAGATGGTTTAATGCAGATATGTAATCACATGGAGGCCTGACAGAGGTCACTTTTAGCACTGTGCAAATACTAAAGTAGAGGGAAATGAGGAAAAACAGAGGGCCAAATGAGAAATTAGTGTAATTACAAGAAACTGAGGTTAACACCTCTATCCTCGTATCAAGAGTTGAGATTTTTCAACAGCCATAGTTTGTCAGGCTCTCAGTTTCATACCTCTTAAAAACACAGCTCTCCTTGAAGTGCAGCACTCCTGGCACTGATGTGAATTTTGGGTATGTTACTAGTTCAGCGGAAACTGCAGCAGCATCCAAAAGATTCATTCTGCTTCATGTGACACGTTTTGTTGAACAGATGCTTGTCTTCTGTTTGTCACCCCTGCATTAAAGCAATAAAAGCTATTCTCCTTAAGCCACCTTTGACTCCTCAAAATAAGAAACGTTACCAGGAACATGTTGGGATGGGAACAAGAAAGATAAAACTAAGTTTGAGAATCATTTGTTTTAAGTAATCTCAAGCCCTTCTGATACAGATACCTTCCTGTTCACAGAATTTCTTGAATCTAAAAGGACTTGATCCTGAACATTATCAAGATACACTTCTTAAATCTTCTACTTAGTGTGGTTTGCCATCTGTTTGCTTTTAGAAAGAAAAATATTATACCGTATTCCACATTGACATGTACAGGAGGAAGCCCATTGGAGACATGAGAATTTGCCAAGGTCCATTCACCAGCTATGGTTTACAGCAAAGTAGAAAGTAAAAGAAACTCCTTTTCCCTAGCATTTGGTTTTTCCATCAGCAGCAGACCATGAAAAACCTTAGTGCAGAACAGAGTACCTTACAGCAGTACCTGCGTAACACTGCAGATGTACTTCTGACCTGGCTGGTACAAACGTAAGAGAAAATGTCCTCTTCGAGTAACAGAAATGGTAATTCTCCCCAGCAAATCTGAATGACCCCTTAATGGGAGACCACAGCAGAAGTGGCTGCCATAGGATCATAAACTTGTGACTTTCTGAAAAAGTTGTGTATTAAAAAAACAGGAGTCCCTACTCCTCTTTCTTTTGGTGTGGCTGAAAATCAGTCATCAGTGCTTCTCGTTGATAAATTTACTTTAAAATGACTTTAAAATGGCCTATCCAGTTGGATGTTAGCTATCTGAGATCAGTTTCGCTGGTTTGTATCTGGTATTTGGTTATTTTTAGAACTACATCTTGGCATTTCTGAGAGTAGTTCTGCCAGGCTTACAAGAATGGAATTGCAAAATATCTGTTCCCTCTGTTGAAGTGTTTTTAAAAATTCATTAGTGCTAGCAACAACAAAAAGTGAAGTCTGCTGGTACAGAACCTCTCATAGGGACATCTAAGATAATTCTTTGTAAAACATGACTATGTTTGAATGGGTGACTGGATCAGTTTTAATGCTTGAGTATGATATTTTCCAAAAGAGTTTTGATCCTATTTTATAGTATAGTCCAATGTCAAAATCCGCTGGTTTTCGTTTCTTTGCTTGTTTTTGTTCTCTAGAGGTCTCAAGAGCTTTTATTTTTCACTGTTTTGTTTATTTGCATCAATTTGTGTGTATTCTTTTTTCCCCTAAAGCTCACCTTTTTGGCACTGAAAATTTCATATAAATGTACCTTAAAATAATCTTTCAGTTTGGAGTTCAGAGCCACTGCTCGGCAGATCAGGGTAGGAAGTAAATAATTCTATATCCAGCTGAAAGTATAAGGAGACTTGAGAGAGGTCAAAAGTAATTACCTATATCAAGCATTTATTAACAGTTGTAATAAATACAGAGCACGTTCTGGGAGTTCAAGGAACAAGCAGTCTGGATCTCACTTGGCATCTCGGTTCAAAGGCGCAACTCCACACGCCTCTCTTGTCACCCCGAGGTCTCGGCCGCCGGTGGGCTCGCAGGAAGGCGTGCTCCGCGTGCTCTCCGTAGCCGGATCTCAGCCTCTCGCTGTGATGGGGCTGAGCTGAGGCCGGAGGGGTCGTAGTGCAGACGCACGCCTGCCTGTAAGGCGCTGTAAATCCGCAGACGTGGTCAAACATGAAAGACATTCTTTCTTTTTCTCCCCTCTAATTTTTATTCCCATAAGGTGTTAATTACAGGTCATATTTACTAATGAACTAACTGTCTTGCATCTGTCCCTGGAGTCTGCAGGTCTCCACACTTCTGCGTGCCTGAGGCAGGCGACCATCTGTCCACCTGATGTGGAGCGGTTGGCCCGAGTCATCTCGTCTCGTCTGCTCCGTCCCAGGGAGCAGCCAGTTTCTGTCTGTGCACCTACAGCACGCCCATCTTTGTCAGCCCTGCGCTGATGAGTCTGTTAACAAGGAGTGTTTCCAAACAGGAAATCTAAAACATACTATTTTCTATGAGTATCCTTCTGATACCACTGTACTGCCGTCAGTACAGTGGCGTGGAAAAAAAACCATCTGAATTTTTTAGTGATTAGTTTTCACTACCACTTAGAGTGCTCAGGTGCTAGGAAATATGACTAATCCAGGCATCTAGGAAACTGCTCAGCTCCCTTCCAGGGCTGCTCTCCACTCTTGTAAGTCTCAGTTCCCCTTTCTCACCTTGCCCTATATATTTTTATTCCAAGTAACATGACACTTTGCAGTCACATTTTTAAAGCTCCAAATATGGGAGGAAACAGGAGCAGAGCAATCTCCTTAAAGTCTGCTTGTTCTGAATTCTGCTGCTATTTGCTTAAGCCAGCTGCCCTGCTGGTTTTAAAGCAAACAAACAAACCAAAAAAAAACAACAGAGAAAGACTTTGTAAATTTACTGAAGTAGTTCTTGTAAAAGGGTGAAACACCTTAAAATGAACACAGGTGTTTAATCTTCAGCAAAGCCAAAAGGCAAAGTCATTGGTTCTGTATGGGCTATGTGTTGCAAAACAGATGGATAGAAAAGCTTTTACAGGAGGGAAGGCCTGACAGTTTTGAAAGTGTTAGGAATTTGATATGATCTTGAAGAGGAGAAAGAAGTAAGGTCCTCGTGTGACTTAATTTGATTCATGGCATGATGCCAAAGCAGTTTTCGGTTATCTCCTGGTGAGGGGTCATGCAGGTCCACTCTGTTTGGACTGACTCAATATACTGCAAAATTGTATTGCAAGGGAGATTTTCTAATTGAATTGTAATGCCTGTTTTTATACAGACATTGACCATTAAAATATTTCATTTAGCAGCATCTTTTCAGGTCAGATTGCCAGTCATCTTAAATCAATAATATGTCACCAGCATTTCCTGGTGTTCGGAGGGGCCCGGGTTGTGCTGAGTCTTCCCTTTCTAAAGCCCTGTCGATACAGCAAAGGTACTTACCTAAGTTCTGGTCCAGAGTAGCACTTCGTACAGTCATTTGCTTTTTAATTGGAAGAAACCCTTCTCGTTAGTCCAGAGTAATGTCCACACAGCTGGTAATTCTGAAATAATTAACCCAAGATGATTTATTCTACTATAGCTCTTCTGGTTTATTTTCACAGGAATAGGAAAATAACCTGAGAAGATATGCTGAAGTCAGTTGACTTTAAAACGGGGAAAGAGAGAGTTTCTGCAGAATTTTTCCTTTCACAAAACTCGTCTGAAAGGAAGAGTGTACTGTTAGTGTAGTTTATCATACTTATCCACACATGTTGATTAGACCCAATGTGCAGTAAATTAAGCCTTAAGAAGCTCCTTATTGCAAAGTAATGTTGAAGTCCCATTTAGTTCTACAACACTGAAATGTGGCAGTTTCAGCTCAGAGCAAATCTGTGTGGTGGACGAGCTCGCAGCCCAACATGGTCGGCGGTTCTGGGACGCTGGATCAGGCCCACTTGCACTCACTTTTACCGCTACCACATTCAAAAGTATTTATTTTTGAAAAAGAGTTATTTCAAGTTACTTTCTGGAAAAAAAAAAAAAAAACCATCAGATTGGTGGCTCTATTTTTTTTTTTTATCTGCCATTAATACCAACATTTACTTCTTCTTGAGTAGATACAGATCTTTACAAATGGATTGGTAGGGGAGTTGTTTGTTTGTTTGTTTTTGAGAAGCCAGCTTGTTTTGTAAGGCAATTTAGAGGAATAATAAGATTGTGTTAGTGTACTGAAGAGAAAAGAGTCTACACTGTGCTGCTTTGCAGATTATGGCAAGTTGGAAAAGCAGTAAATTGAGCTGTGCTACTGCTCATAAATGATCTGTTGAGAAGGAGCTGAGCACTCATGCTGTGGGGAACTGGTGGACACTGTGTAGGTCAGGCATGCCCGGTGCCTGCAGGGTCTTTGTTTCCTTCTAGGCCATACGAAGAAATCAGGTCTGTGACCATCCTGTGAAAAGGTAAATGAAATTACAGATTCCAAGAAGAGGTATCTTACTGAACATGTACAGCTCTGAAATACGTGTCCGTACGTCTTGGAGTCAGAATACTGTCTGTACAGTACTAATGTCATGTATCGTTAGTCCCACCAATTAATGTAAGTTCTCTGCACTAGTTTTCCCCAAATCTATCCAGAGATCCTGGGTTTCTACAAGTAAACCTGCTTGAGAGAGTGGTTGATATTTCAGCAGTCGCTACAGACTGAAAGCTGATATTCAGTGATTTCCAGCAACCGAGCCCCTCCAGAAAATAAATCAGTTGAGTGTTCCATGCGCCTAATTGGCTGTCCTTTTCATGTGATGGCAGACAGAGAGCCTCAGTGCGAAGCTGCTGGGAAAGACCCTCACTGAGCCTGCTCAGCACTGGCCAGGTTGCTGCAGCACAGACAGTACTGCCCGTCTGCTGCAGGGTATCAGCCTTGTTGCAGAATGCTGGAACTAGAGGGGTACAATTAAGTCTAATATTTCATTGTTGTTTTGTAAAGTATATATTCACAAGACAAATGTGGAAATACGGTCTGCATTTGGGGAGTAAGCCATGAGTTGGCTGGTAGTTGTTGAAGTAATCAGGAATGCTGTCCAGTGTTTAAATCAAGCTGCTGGTTCCAAGGAGAATAAGAAATGTGTACCATGAAAGCTTGTTTGCTAAATGTGTAGGACATGAATCACAGCCTGTTTATCCGGCATGTTACAGAGCTGTTTGCTGTGTCTGCAAAAGCCAAAATATGTATTTTGTTTTGCATGGTTTAAAACCAATTAAAACATATTTTGTTTAACTGTAAATGGAGTGGTACTAGGCATCATTTTTAGATTTTACCTTTCAAAATACTGCTACGCTGCTGAAGACACAGCAGTAGCATGGATGAGAAGGTGACAGTGACGATGTGGAGACGGGAGGGCACTGGCTGGGGTAAGCAGGGAGAAGGGGAGCGCCGCTGCTCCCGCTGCGGGCAGCCGGACGGCGCTGCCCGGCTCGCACGCGGCCGGGCCCGAAGCGGGGGGGGTCTCGCCCTCGGTGTGTTGCCCTTGGCGCGCACGGGGCGCAGGCAGNGCCGGGCAGGGGGGGCGCGGGGCCCGGCGGGGCTGGCGGCGGCTCGCTCCCGTCCCGGCGGCACCGCGCGGGAGCCTGGCCGGGAAACGAACGGTGCCACGGGGCGGCCTGCTTCTTCCCGCGAAGGAAGAGACTTCAGCACCTATTCCGGTTGCTTCACGCGGTTCCTTTGTGGTGAAATAGTGTTTAACCTTTTTTAGCTTTAAAAAAAAAAAAAAAAGTTTGTCCTGTGGAGCTCGTTGCGTGTTTTCCTTCCACTTGGAGGCACCTACTCACGCCGTTTATTGCTAGCAGCAGGCACTGCGGGCCTGGGAAGATGAAGCAGGGCATGCTTTCAGGTCTGAAGGTCTGTTTATTTCTGTTTTAAACGCTGAGCTTAGTAGATCTTTTGCTTTTCTGGCAAGTTTTGTTATTTTCTTGCTTTCATATAAATAAATGAAGCGCTGAGAATAATCTTGGTTGGCTATTTACTTAATCTATGTGGCTTTTGCTATCTCACAGTTACCTTCTCTACCTTTTTATTCCACTGCTGATGGAGCTACTGGCCACGTATCAAAACTTCCAAGAAATCAGCCTGCCAAACCTGGGTTCTCTGTCTTGCTTTGTGCTCAACTTTTTCATTGTTGAAGGCCATCAAGTAGTTAGGAGTTTGATTTTTCTTCTCAGCTTTTACTAGGTGTCTGTAAAACATGTGAAGCTCAATTTTTACCTGTAGAGCATTAGAGTTTATTGATACTGTACCATGGCCAGCTGAAAAAAAGTGCATTTTTGTAGAATTACACCTGCTTGGCAATTTGGTTGCTACAAAAAAGGACAGGTTCCTCTATTAGTAAAGATGGCCTTTAGTGCTTATATTTCTCTCTCTCCTTGTCTAGATCGAGCGATTGGAAGTCAGCAGCCTAGCACAGACCTCTAGTGCAGTGGCCTCGAGCACTGATGGCAGCATCAATGCAGACTCTGTTGATGGGACTCCAGATCCTCAGCGTACAAAAGTGGCTATCACACACCTGCAGCAGAAGATACTGAAGCTGACCGAGCAGATCAAAATCGAACAAACAGCCCGTGATGACAATGTGGCAGAGTACCTGAAGCTAGCCAACAATGCAGACAAGCAGCAGAGTGCCCGTATTAAGCAAGTGTTTGAGAAGAAAAATCAAAAGTCTGCCCAGACGATCTTGCAGTTGCAGAAGAAACTAGAACATTACCATCGAAAGCTGCGAGAAATTGAACAGAATGGGATCCCTCGGCAGCCAAAGGATGTCTTCAGGGATATGCATCAGGGATTGAAAGACGTTGGAGCGAAAGTCACTGGCTTCAGTGAGGGAGTAGTAGACAGTGTTAAAGGTGGGCTTTCCAGTTTCTCCCAAGCCACGCATTCAGCAGCAGGAGCTGTGGTTTCCAAACCCCGGGAGATTGCCTCCCTCATAAGGAACAAGTTTGGGAGTGCAGACAATATTGCTAATCTGAAAGACTCCTTAGAAGAAGGCCAGGAGGATGGGACAGGAGGCAAGTCTCTAGGTGTTATCCAGAACTTTCAGTCAAGCCCAAAATATGGCAGTGAAGAGGATTGCTCCAGTGCCACGTCAGGCTCAGTGGGAGCCAACAGCACAACAGGGGGTCCTGTGGGAGCTTCTAGCTCCAAAACAAACACTCTGGATATGCAGAGCTCAGGGTTTGATGCAATACTACATGAGATTCAAGAAATTCGAGAGACACAGGCAAGACTGGAAGAATCGTTTGAGGACCTTAAGGTTCGCTACCAGAGGGATTACTCATTAATAATGCAGACTTTGCAGGAGGAGCGGTACAGGTAAGTACTTTTTTATTAGTTTCCGTATTAAACACTGAGTTGCTGAGCACAAGAGTCCTGGCTAGTAGTACTCAGCAGCCTAGTTCAGGGTAGGAAGCTCTGTGGTTGTCTTAGGATTTCGCCCTCCTAACATGGTGCTTTGTAAATATCTTTACCCTACTGCTCATTTCCCTCTCTCTACAAGAAAGAAATAGCAAGGAAAAAGGTCATTTCATAGTTTTTTCAAGACAAAAAGTCAAGCCAAAGAAGTTCAGAAAGGTGTCTCCAGAAAACAGGAGTACATTGATGCAGTTACTGTTATCCAGGCAGTGCTTTGCCCAGGAAAAAGCCTGCAAAGGTCTGGGGCAAGGCAGGGTTCAGGAGGGTGCAAGTGGGTAGTATCCTGACCCTGCCTCCTCCAACGCTCAGATCCACTTCTACCAAAGAAAGAAGTATCCAGCTTTCTTAGGGCTCTCCAAAAAGACGTGGTCTTGGCCATATACCAAAACTAGGATTTACATTCCCTTCCCTTCTCTTCTTGGCTCTGCCCCACAGTGGCGGAGTTCAAAGAAATGAAGTTAAATTAAATGTTAACTAATGGCAGTGTTCTTGTCGTGGAGGTAACGTGGCTCTGGAAGTGGGTAACCCTGTGTTTGGTCAGTCTTCCCCTCACTGGAAGGAATGGGAAGGCGGTGGAGGTGCTGCCGTACTTCCAATCCCTGGCTCTGTGTGCGACGAGAGGCAGCCTAACAGTATGGCAGCCACCAGCTCTGACCACCCTGAGGTTACCTCCCCACCCCAGCTCCCGAGGGGAGCGTTTTCCCTTCTCCTGCGATGCTGGGAGTGCTCAGCAGTCTGCCCCCGTGCTGCATCCCCATCACGTGCTGGGAGCAGAGGCTGCTCCCCAGCCTCCTCTCTGGTGGGTGGAGGGGACAGGCAGAGGCTGGCCTTCTGCCAGCCCGTCAGGACCTAAATTCAGTGTGGTTCTTCAGCTGCACTTCCAAAACTTCAAATAAAAAATACAGGGGGCCCAACTCCTCATTCTGGTGGAGGACAGCAGGCCTTTGTAAAGAGCTTGTTTGTGGCCTTTGCCGCTTAGACCAGGCTGTGAAGCGCAAACTGTGAGGCTCAGCGCAGCTGCTGGGTGTGGGGACAGGCTTTCTGAAGTGCCCAGTGCTATTTGCTGGTTTGGTTTGCATGGTGCTACATAGTCACCCAACAGCTTTTCAGACATGCTGGTGCCAGGTCATTGGAAAAACATTTGAAAAGGCTTAGCCTGCTAGGATCTTGTAGCGACAGCAAGCTTTCTGTGTTTTGCAAAGCTTGGCTAGACAAAGCCAGGCCAACATCACTTTCTAATCCCATGTTGCAACAATCAGCAATTTACTGAAATCGGAGCCCAGCACAGCAACTTTGGTTCCTAGTACTTCATTGTCATGAAGTCACATTGCGAAGCGATGGGGAGTTTGATCTTCCGCTCCCCAGCAGAGAGGGGTCTTGTTGTTTGGTGCTGTGTAGGTTGTTGTTTCACACATACAGCAGTATCCATTCATAGTGGAATGCTGTATGCAAGCAGAGTACAGCTGAAGGAGTGGCCTGAAATTACAACAAAAGACCTTGGTTGGGGACTGATGTCTGTTGTCAGCTAAACTGACTAGTTACTCCCTGAAACCATTTAGCAAGGTTCACGTAGGTCCTCTAACGAGTCCAGTATGAAGTGCTGCTCCCCTGAAGGGGAGCCCAGAGCCTAACCACTAACCGAGGCAGCCTGGAGTGAAAAGCTTCCAGGAGAGTCTGTATTTGGCTTATAAAGGCATAAAAAGGTAGTGATTTAGACTTGCCATTTGGAAAGCTGATGCAAATTAATTGAAGGTGTGACCTTTAAAGAGGACCAGTTGAACCACACTAAGCGCTCTTGTCTCTACAGGCTTTCAGAGATGAGCAGGTAACTGCACGATCCACAAGGAGCTCATGGATTAATCACATCGAGAGAAATACCTTATTGTACAAATCTAGATTCTTGTTTGTTAGCTTCTGTATTTTAAAACATCATGAAGATAAAAGCATCACTCTGAGAACTGGAAGGTTATGTGGCGTGTGGGAGGTCAGAGAGGATGCAGCTGCTTCGGCCGAGAAGGCTGGCAGTTGTTCCTCTGGCCAGTAGCTCTTCTTGTTCTTCAGCTCTCTTCAGAAAAAAACGGAAAGATGGGAATGGAAGTCGTGGTTTGAGACTGGGGTTTCACATTAATCATAACCGGCTTTAGAAGCTGTAAATACCTCATAACTCTGCTCTGTTTCTGGGAAGCTTTCAGAAACAACTGAGTCCAGTTAGAGTTTTTAAAATATATATTTTAGAGAAGCCTTTGCTTATAGGGCTACACTCAGTGTTTGCGTTGAACCTGGAAGCTGGAACAAAGCAAGTGCCGTGACATTTTCTCACCCGTCTTGGTCCATTTCCTCTTTCTTCGATTTTCTACTTTTTTGCAGGTTCCAGTCTTCTGTCCTCGCAAGTTCATTTAGTTTCTGTTTATCAGCCACGACTTGCCTCGCAGGTTCTCCTTGACCTCCTCCATTCCTCCCTCCCTTTCCCCGCTTCCAGACCGCGCTATCAGTCGCCGCAGCTGCTCTTTGTTCACCAGCCCCAGGGCAGGGCTCTGCCGGTGCCGTCGCCCCGGTTCTTCCGCCGGGGCGCTGGGGCTGCGCGGCGCGGCCTGGCCCGGCCCTGCCCGCCCCTTGGCAGAGCTCTGGCCCCACAGCACTGGCCCCATGGTGCCGTGCTGCTCGGCCGGGGCTGGATCATTGCGGGAGGAAGATTCCGGCCTGCGCCTCTGCAGCCATTGCGCTGCCTCTGCGCCGGGAGCGAGCTCTGAAGAGGCCTGTTGCTTATTGCGGTGGTTGGAAGGTGGCAGTTGTTTCCTGATGCGAGCAGGGACTTTCTGTGCTGTTGAGACTGGAGTAAAGTTCCTGCTGAGTATTTTCATCCTTCTTGTCCCTTTAGGAACCTGTTTGTACACAGTGAAATCATGAGCTCACACGTTTGGAGTGTGGCCAGTCTGAGGGTTTGGGTTTCTTCCCAACCGAGCATCCTTGGAAAGTGCATTTAGATCTCTCACGTTCCTGTCAGAGAAATCTGTCAGCCAAAATGCTAGAAGCTTGCGCTTTCATTTTTGTTGTAGTCTGATTGCTGGGCTTCAGTCTGTTCTCATTTAATTTAAAATAGATTAAACGTGCTAAACCTTTGAGCTCTAGAGTGGCTGAACCATTAGCCAGAGCAGCGACAGCTGCACCTTCAGTGTAGAAGGATCCTTGCCCAGGTACGAAAGCACTGAAACACTCCTGCAAAGCTGTTTTCTCTCACCAGGGGAGGCTTTAGAGCTGAAAGCACAGCATAAATACTGGCACAGAGAGCAGCTCATACTCCATTGGAGCAAGCTCTGCTCCTTGTGTATCCTTTAGATAGAAGATTTGGAGTATATTGCAGATAGATATTGCTTTTAGCTATTATTCCACTATTGAAAGGACTGTGTTCAGTAGCATAAAACATGTATTTGGATGACAAATAAAAGCCAGAGGAGATTCTGTATGATGTAGCCACCAAAAAAAAAAAAGTATTTTGAGAGATGTTTGAAGAGAGATGTATTAAACTCAGTTCACTGTGTGTTGTACACATCTTTTAGCATCTATCAGTTCAGTCAGAGTTTCTTCACTTGCCAGAACACTCACTGAGTGCAGATAAAATGTCTTCATCATGTCTCTCCCATACTTATTCTGTATTAGCTGTGTAATTTGCAGCTGTTACTTTAAAATGCCTCAAAGTGCTTAAAAAATGAGATGATTGTCCTAATTGTTTTCCTTAGTCATTTTCAAGTCAGTTCCCTGATTTCCAAACAGCAAGCCTCAGAAAATGTGTGGAAATCTGACATGGCTTTTCTAAATGAAGTGTTTCCATATCCCATACTTCAGCCAAGCACCCCAACAGTATACTGGCTGTGTTCCACATGAGCATCTTGGATGATGAAATATGTGTGACATTTATCACTAGTCTATTACATAGGAAAGTTTCTGTGCTGTAGCTTGTTAATCTAGACCCTAGTAATTTTAAGGGGAAATTTCATATTTTAGCTAGTGATAAAAAATTCTTAGACTCTAATGAGGAGTTGTCAGTATCTGGAATGGAGTGGGATTTGATAGCTGAGGCATTGCTATTTTCACAGGCAAGTTTGGGGTGTGTTGCATAGACACTGTCATTCATATATTTTAAAGGGAGGTGTGAGTGTAGTCTTAACCCTCTTGGCAGGTGTCTTGTCCCTTTTATTTTTGTAATACCTCTGAATTAAATCTGAACCATCCTTCAACAGGAAAACCCTGGCTTCTGGCTCTGTAAGTCATGTGAACCCCTCTTGGCTCTTCTGATTTGAACACCAATATAAAACAGCATAGAAAAAAATTGTTTTCTAAATTGTAGATAATGGGACAAGAAGTGAAAAGGAGATGAACAGAGGAAGTGTAATTTCAAAAATAAGTCTGATTTATTATTATTATTGTGTTAATAACCCAATTCCAGCAGTTGCCTGCAAAAAAAAAAAAAAGGCAGATGATTCTTGTGTGCAAACTGCATAAGCTCTTGAGTTGAGCAGGTGTTACTCCTCGGAAACTAAGCTTGGCTCTGGAGCAAGCCAATAGTCCTGCTTTCTGGTCAGGGAGGACTGGAGCCGGCCTTTTTGCTAATCATGTTATGCTTAAACTCTTAACTATACGGGTTTGGAGAGTTTCCTTATATTTCCTATAGATTGAGGTAGTTTTGAAGTTCTTAAAATACAGTTGTTTCTTATTAAAGAAAAGGATTTAAGCTGCCTGGCAACAGCTGTTTTGTGAAGGGTGCTTATGTGGGAGAAGGTTAAAAGACATAATCATGGTATTTTCAGAAATGCTTAAGTCCCTTTTTGTGTACTAAACCCACTGGAGAATTTGGAAATATGTTAACAAACTGAATATATTTCAAGTAATTTGTGCTGCCTTTGGGACTTTGAGCAAGTTTTTAGTTGTGATTTCTTGGTTGTTGGCAAGTTTTTTTAAACTGGGTGGGAACAAATGGCAATATTAATTATCCGCGCTCCTTCATTAGCCAGTCTTCACATAGCTGTTCTCATGTTTGCAGCTTGCAGTTCCTGGGAAACCAGTTCTTTCGTGTCCTGCCTTGGTTGCACAGCGACGCTGGCACCTTCCTGGGCTGAGCTGTGTCAGCTGGTGGTTGTCTGAGTCTCGCTGCTGGTTGACCACATGTGTTTCATTGTTGGAAATTGTCCTACTACGCCTGACTCATCCTTTTTAGATGAAGGGAATATTACTTTGGGAATGTGAATGAGAATTCTCTTCAGACTTTTCAGTTAAAAACCCAAGAGCATTGTTAAAGACTATCTTATGCCTACAGATTATGAATGTTTAGCTCATAAAGAGCCAAAAATCTTGGGGGGCGGGGGGAAAGCAGTATTTTTGTTTTAGTTTCAGAACTTGTAATTAAATTATTGTTTGTAGATAAATATTATGTATTCATTTTATGCATGTGTATATGTGTATAAATTAAATTCAGATGGGTTCGGACAGGAACTGAAATTAAAACAAGGAATTATCAATGTTGAATTCCTTACAAATTTCTGTTATTAGTGTCAAGGGTCAGATGATAAGAGCTATACTATAAACATGTTCCATGCTGTTAAAATGAGTAGACAGTCAGTGGAAATCAGAGTAGGAAAAGCCCAGTGGCCACAACAGTTGTACCCATACCGTAGTTGCCATCAGAGCTGTTGCTAGCAGTGGTCCAAAAATGAGAAACTAGTGGGGAGTGTGATGGAAGAGGCAGTGTGGATGACGCCTAACTGGGCGTTCCTGACCCTTGAGCTAGTGGCCTGAGCTCTCTCTGGGTGTTTAGCTTTTGGAAGCAAGACAAATACTTGCCTGATTTTTAAAGGGTATTGAAACATGAGTTGCTTGTAAAGCACTTGAAATTCCGAAAATGAAGTGCTACATACAAACAGAAAGTATCCCTCATGTATTTTGAAAGTGCTAAAATAACATGGAGCTATCATTGAAGTCAGTTTAAAACTCCCTCAGTGAGACAGAGATGAAACTTTCTCAGAATTGTCCTAACTCAGTTTTTTGTGCAACCCACTTCCTCCGAATTGCTCTCAGTCCATTCACCATAGCAAACTGAAAAATAAGCCTGCAGGTTAGTGATTCATGTGCCCTTCTTATAAATAATACTTTGTTATAAGTAAATCTTTGCTAGTTAAGCTGAATCATCCACAGGAGAGAAAGAAAAAAATAAATCAGACATCTCTATGACCTCACGTGGCAAGACCAGACAAGGCCATCATGTTCTCCACGGCATCAGTCATGTTTAATTGCATTGTCATTTTTACGCCAATTACTGTTCCAGGTATAGATGAAAATGCTTAAGCGTTTACAGTATAAGAAGGGAAATTAGCCTTGTTAAAAAAAAAAAAAAAAAGTTTGGGGAATAAATATTCTAATTCTGTCCTTGATTTCTTCTATCACTTTACTGTTGTCATTTAACCTCTCTGCGTGTTTTTCCCCAGGCTTAAAGCAGGATTAATGTTATCTTACCTGGTAGAAAGAATTTCCTTAATTCCCAATTCCTTGTGTTGTTTGTAAAGCAGACTTTTGTAGCAATTGAGGTAGCCACACTAAAATCATAGAACTGTAGAATATTATGAGATGAAAGGGACCCATGAGGATCATCGAGTCCAACTCCCGGCTCCGCACAGGACCACCCAAAAATCAGACCCTGTGTCTGAGAGCGGTGTCCAAACACTTCTTGATCTCCGGCAGGCTCGGTGCTGTGACCACTGCCCTGGGCAGCCTGTTCCGGTGCCCGACCACTCTCTCGGTGAAGAACCTTTTTCCAACACCCAGCCTGACCCTCCCCTGTCACAGCTCCGTGCCGTTCCCTCGGGTCCTGTCGCTGTCCCCAGGGAGCAGAGATCAGCGCCTGCCCCTCCGCTCCTGCAGGCCGCCGTGAGGCCTCCCCTCATCTCCTCTCCTCTGGGCTAAACAATCCAAGGGACCTGAGCTGCTCTTCATATTTCTTCCCTCTAGACCCTTTACCATCTTTGTTGTTCTACTTTTCACTAAAAGTCTGTGGTATTCATTCTCAATTGTTACTGGTGTAATTCTGCCTTCTTCTTCTCATTAAAGCTACTGTACCATGTGTCTCATTTCTAGATGTGAAAGACTCGAAGAGCAGCTAAATGACCTGACTGAGCTCCATCAGAATGAGATCCTGAATCTAAAACAGGAGCTGGCCAGCATGGAGGAGAAAATTGCCTATCAGTCTTATGAGCGAGCCCGGGACATCCAGGTGGGTGACAGAAACAAGGGTGCTCAGGTCCGATCTTCCTTCTACCTGCTCTTGCAGTAACTGCTTCTCTTTTAAAATACTTCTTTGATTTAATATTTGATTTTAATTGCTGTAGATTTATTACTAACCTGCATATTAAAGATTTCTGAAAGGCCCTTATTCAGTCTCTGACCCTCAGGTATCTCCCAGAGTAACTCCTTTTGTAAAGAAGGGCTGCGCATTCATCAGTGGGCAAGTTCATCTTCAGAGGGGACCTGCCACTTGGTCCAGAGAAGGGTTTTTAAATGACTTACAGTGAAGTGGAAGCCTGCATCCACTTTTCATACTGGCTATATTTGCAGGGTTTTGTTTGGATATTGGAAACTAATAGGCTATGACCTGAAACTTTTTTTTTTTAACAGTAGTGTTCCCAGTAGGCTAATCTAGGATGTGTTTGTGTGTCACAAATTTCAGAGCAGTTGCTACAGACGTCTCAGGAAAGATGGTGGCTGGCTTTATGTATCCACTGCATTTGGTCAGGAAACAATTCTCTCTAACAGTTTTGCCCAAATACAGAGATATTTTTGAAAGAGAAGTTTTCTTCAGTGTGTGAAGACCAAAGCTATGGAAATAGAGACTATGCAGTTGGAGGGCCTCCCACAGACCCAGGCATACTGATACAGAGCGAAAGACCTGGGAAATGAACTGAGCAGCAACTAAACCTTATAAAGGCCTATTCAGAAACAAATCTATCGTCTGTCTTAAACCCTTGTGTTAGTTTTAGCAGGCATCTCAGCTTTGATAGCTAACGTAAGATATTTATAGCGTGAGCGGAGAACTGTAGGTCAAAGTTCTCCCACTTTCCTCCCCCAAAAGAGTTTCAGCCAGGTGATTTCCTCAGACAAAGCAGGCTTGGCTTTTGGCACGCTTCTTGGTCCAGCTGCAAGTTGAGTTGAGTTGTCCTTTCAGGCTTCTTGCTGTTTGAGGAGGCTTGATCAGTTTTACTCATTACTTTCAGGTAACATAACTAAAGAGAAGCCCTCATGCTTCATTGACCTCCACAGGCATTATGCAATAGTAGAGAAATGTAACAGGTGACAATGACCTTTAAGGTTAAGCTTAAAATAAATCAGTGCTTGTGGACGGTGGTGCCATGGCCTCTGGCAGTAAACATCAGTCTCTCCCTTTGGGGAATGTTGCAATGTGCAGGTTTCATTCTCCTTTCTTAATTTAACACAGCAGGAAGAGGTAAGGTTGGAAACTTAAATTGAGGTGGGGGGTTCTCAATAGTTTTTTTTTTTAATCTTCATTTTATGATTCAGCACTTTTAGTGTAAACTTGCAAATTGGGATAGGCTGTTCCTCAGCATTACTGGGGAAAAGGTCAGTGTTAAGTTTTCTTGCCTGAAAGAACAGCTGAGGGCATGGGCTGATGTTGCAGAGGAGCAGTGACAGAGCTAGGTCTGTAGGCACAGCATCCTGGCTCCTACTTGAGCATCAGTCTGAGGGACACTGCTATTCTCTGCAGACTTCTGGCTGTTACCCAGTGTTGGCCTTCAGGTCCTGAGAAAAGCAGTTCCAAGGGAGCATTAAGGGCGAAACTGTAGCTTTGTATCTTCATGAGCAGAAATGTCCCATTGCAAATTGCTCTGAACCCCCTCCTGCTTGTCCCTAGCCCACCTGCTGTGTGTTGGCAGTGCTAGGGGCAGGCTGGGTTGGTCTGCTTGCAAGGGCTTGCTGCAGTCTGTAGGAGGAGATCTTCCTCTCATGATGCTGGCTGTGCAGTCCCAGCCCTGGTGCTCCTCAGACCTTTCCCTGAGCTCATTGAGCTCGCTAACCAAGCAGAATGTGGCTGAGTCTTCTCGGTTAGTTTTTTCTGTTGACACTAGTTTTCTGCCAGGTTGAATAGAGAATTGAATGGGCTCACAGAGGGGTCAGATGAGCACAAGCCAGGGGAAGGAAAATGATGGAAATGACAGGCTCTGTTAAACAAGCAGAGTGGAAGAGGAGGAGTGCTGGCTGGGCACAGCGCCATTATGTCCCCTCAGTGGTCTCTTGAAACCAAAGCCGAGGTGAGCAGCCCTCTGGATAGCCCATGCTTTCCAGACAGATGAAGGCAGGCTGGTTGCAGAGGGCTGTTGGTGTCCTTCTCCCTCTGGGTCCGACCACAAGACAAGAAGGATGTTAAGGCCTGAAGTGACCATTATACCATATACAGGGATGGGCAGCTGACAGTGCGAAGTGTTTCAACAAAGCCTGGCTTCTGCCCAAGCCGTCACTTTTCTCCATCAAACATGTCATGTAAATGAGGTCACGTGGTTTGTTACAAACTGCCGTACCTAGTTAATGAGGGACTCCTAAATCATGTGAAATGTCACAGCCTCTTCTGCTCCCACTGCAGGATACAAAATCAGTGTAGTGACTCATATCCTGCAGAAGGTGTGTAAGGTGTGAGGAAGGTGGCCCTGGTCTGGTCTAATCGGTAAGACGAGACACATGGACCACCCCCAGGGTGGGCTTGTAGGGTGCTGGCAACCAAGCAGTGTGTTCTTGCCGACAGGAGGCACTGGAAGCCTGCCAGACCCGCATCTCCAAGATGGAGCTGCAGCAGCAGCAGCAGCAGGTGGTGCAGCTGGAGGGTCTGGAGAACGCCACGGCCAGGAACCTGCTGGGGAAGTTCATCAACATCCTCCTGGCTGTCATGGCTGTCCTCCTTGTCTTTGTCTCCACTGTGGCCAACTGCGTCGTGCCCCTCATGAAAACTCGCAATAGGACGTTCAGCACTTTATTCATAGTGGTTTTCATTGCCTTTTTGTGGAAGCACTGGGATGCCATCTCTGGCTACTTGGAACGGTTCTTGTCTCCCCCCAGATGATGGCATGAGGAATTGGCTGCGTCACTCCCCTCCCAGCACGCTCAGTGAGCAAGCGTGGCAAAGATTAGTCAGCAACTACTCCGCTGAAGTTTTAAAGTGTCTGAGTGAATTTGTTTACATTTAGAATAACGTTTTTTCTCTGCGAGATGCATTGCAATAGTATTTTTTAGATTTTATTCAAGAACTCTTTTTGGCAAGAATCCTGGATAATTTTTATGTAGCATGGTTCTCTTTGGATGCAAATCTTAAGATTCTTTAAAGTGTACAAAAGAAACAAATAAAATACAGAAATTTGGAGCATACCAATGGGCAACTTAAATTGTGGCTTGAACTACTGTACTAAACCTGTCAGGAAGAGGAGAATGCGGTTAGCTTAAGATGAGCAAAGCTAAATGTAGTGCACAGCCTTGAGGGATGGTACCACAGCAAACCTGTAACACTAAACTTTTACTGTGAAGTCTACTCACATTCCATGTCCAAATGTATGGGTTCAGAGTGGTTTCTTTCCTTAACAAGAGAAAAAACAACACATGGATCTCTTTCCCAACTCAGCATCTGGGTTTGCTATTTGTGCTAACCTGACTTACAGTAACTTTCTATAAGGCTGGTTAACTTTGCTAAGCATATGAAGTGAAAGCCTCACACCATGCACAGTAACTGCACAGTTGTGCTACAGCATTTTGAAGTAGTCCTTGAAATACTTATCTTTAAGCAGAAGCCCTTGGTCGCACTTTGAAGGTTTTTTTTTATATATGTATATTCACAGATTAAAAAAAAATCCAAACAGCATACTTGAAGAGTGTAATACTCAAACTCTCAGTGCTTCCTTATTGTTTCTAATAGGATTTTTTATTATAATTATTATTATTATTATTGGGGTTTTTTTTCTGGAAGGGGTTGGGAGGGTCATTGCTTTTTTTTTTTTCCTTTTAAATAAAGAAGTGATGTTTGTAAATGAAGAAATGCGTGAATAATTGTGAGCCGTCTTGTCCTGAAACAGTTTTAAGGAGGGCAGAAAGTAGTTTCTAGTGCCAGCCTGTCTGGAATGCAGTGCTGTTCATATGCCATTTATCTGTCCTCCTGTGCATGCAGATGCAGCATCATGAAAAACATGTCTTCTCCACACATTCTTGTCATGCAGGTTTTTTTGTTGTTGTTGTTGTTTTTTTGTTTTTTCAAATGTGAAAGAGAATATGTTTATATTTCTCATTTCATCATCTCTCATTCCTGGCCTCAGGATAAGAATAAGGAATTTCTTTTCATCCCTTCCTAGGGAACAGACAGATTCTTTTAAGGAAAGAAATACCGAATCAACAGTCCACTTAAAGGAATGATTGCCTCAGAAATATCCCTGATTTAGTTTTTAAATAAACTCCTAAAAACTGAAACCAAAGTTTTCCTCCTGTCAGGCTCTGATAAGATCATTTGTGCGTCTGTGTAGAGATCTTCTTTGTAGACTGTATCTGTGCAGTGTGCCATAGACAGCATCCTCTTCTTCAGCTGCGAGGGCAAGTACTTGATGTAGGTACCTTTTCAAAGCTCTGAAGGAAATGTCAGCTTCAACTGTAACTGTCAAGTCCCAGCAACATGCTATTGCTGATGATTGTTGGTACTGGCAGGCAAGCTTCATGTCCAAGGGATCTGGATTCACTCTGTGTGTTTTTTAATTGGTGCCCCTTTTCCACTGTAACAATGTCAAGATTCGACTTCCATCTCCATGAAATCCAAAAAGACTCCAGGACTCTGTCAACACCATTTGTGGTGTTCAGTTAGATCTTGTTTTTTTTGCCTGTAGGCTTAAGTTCTCTCTAGGAACCAAATGTTGCCCAGGTGACCTAAACCAGTTGAGATCATACATATACATGCATGGAACATGTACATTATATATATGTATATGTATGTGTGTGTATGTATATATATATATATATATATATATATATATGCTTTATGCTATGATGCAAATTCCAGACTCTGAGAAATTCCCCCAAACTAGGTTAACAGCCTTGAGGGTCTTCTGACTGCTGGCAGAGGCAAGCCCTCCACTATTCAATCATCCTTTTTCCTTCAAAGATTCTGTGTATTCTTTGCATAGTCACAGTAAGCTCAGGTACCCCTCCCCAGGGATTCCAGCACACCCGCCTTTGTCACCTGATGCCCTAATCTGCTTCTATCCTACTTGAAACACAAATTGCCAATTGCAACTTTCTCAAGCCAAAAATAATCATTCTTTCCACGGAGTTGCAGACAGAGCAAAGATTGCTTAAACATTCCCTCTCTGGACCATGCTTCTAGCTTGAGTGAAATTCCATTTCATTTACCACCCTTCTCTGGCTGATTCAAATTACATGGATAATCGTCTTCTTCCCATTACGTAGGTTTTGTCAGTAACAAAAGTGTGGACAACAGTAAGAGCTGATTGGGTACATAAATGAAAAGCTTTGTTACCTTTGTTTCTGGTACCTGGCCTTTGCGCCTCTTTTTGTTGTTGTTGTTGTTGTTGTCAGTTTTGATCACACCAAAAGAGCTCATGGTAGGTTTTTATGTGGTCAAAGCAGGAGGGAGCTGGAAGCCAATGGACTTGGATGCTTAGTGCCACTCATCTATAGTCGTTGAAGGACGTGTTTGTCCCTCTTCTTTATATTCTAATTCAATTTAGTGTCTCAACTGTGTAGTTTTCAGTAAACACCATTTGCTAATTTGCCAGAAGGTGCAGGCTTAATAGAAACTTATCGCCTCAAAACTGTTTGGTGAAGGCCGTGTATATATGGTTCTGGACAATGTCTGTTTGTCTGTCTCTTTCTCTCTCGACAGTTTCTTCCATTCCAGAAAGTTGTCTGCAGTAATGCCATATATGATGCTGCATCCACTTTTCGTATCCTAACAGAACTGCCATGTGTTTTGCCTTTTCCATTAGCAGAATGTTTTGAGGTTTTCCTCCCTCTTTGATTTGAAGGTCTGTGACGATTTCTGATAGCTAACAATGATTATATTGTTGGAAATGTGATTCTAGCTTTAAAGCTCCCTTTCCTTGTAAGTGGTTGTGTTTGCTTTCTTGATGAAGCATTCCTGGATGACATGTAGAAGACAGTTTCCACCATGGATGTGAGTGTGCGTGTGAGTACCTTTTATTAGCCTTCCTTATGGATGTAAACATTTTAACGACCATCTCTGAGTTGCAGAATGTTTCCCAAAACATTGCATATTCAGAGTTGAAACAATTCTGAAATTGCTTAGAAATGTTTAGCACACATCAACTTGGCATATAAAAAGGGAAGAAGTGTGTTAGTTAAAAAAGCAGCAGCTCTTCAGTGAAATTCTGTGGTTCAAATGAAGATCATCTGTTTTCCCCCATTTGCTTTCTCAATGTAAAACAGAAAAAAAAACTTGATGCAAAAAAGAAAAAATACTGTTTTTAATTTTATGAAGTTCTTTTTGCTCTCAGCCTCATTAGTTTAGTTTAATGATACTGAGCATGCTCACAGCAATTATTTCATTGGTTTATTCCAGTTCTGTTGAGTTTCTAGGGTCTGATCAGATTAAACGTTGAGTTCTGTACATGTTGCACTGGGACAGAAAAGCACTGTCTTTCAGCTTTGAAAAATATGCATTTTTTTTTTTTAATTAAACAAAAAGGCAGCATTATAACAAAAGAAGCCAAGCTACAAAGGAGTTCAAGATTGGGTAGTTTTGCCAGTTTTTAAGTGAATTCTGAATGTGGCTAAAGAGTTAAAAACCCTGTGTGTCTGTGTTGTGTATGCCAGGTGGTATAGTAGTAGGCAATTGACTTAGCTGTAAGTGTGTTTTAAAAGTGTAAAAAAATAAACAGAAAAACTCACTTGCACGGATTGAAAAGTACAGAAATGACACTTGTGAACGTAACACTGTAGTTTATAGATCTTAAGCTGCTAATTGTTGAGAGAGATTTACATTTGTCTTGTCTGATTGTTGCAGATTTATCTGCGACACTTTTACTGTATATAAAAAAAATTTAAATAAAGACCTCAGCTATTAACACTGGCCTAATTTGGATGTTTCCATGAGGGCTGAGGGAAGGGAGGGGATCAAGAAAAAAAGGGGGGTGTGAAAACTCTGCAGAGCCTTCCCCTAACAGCTTCAAATTTGAGCAAGTTCTCCATAAATCTTACTATCAAACTTCATCCTGTGGTCAGCCATACACCACCTGGCCATGGTGAGAATAAACTGGCTGTATTGTGCAGAGAAGGAGGAGCATCACCACATTCTTCACCCATTTTGTTCCAGTCCACTGAGACTCCTGCAGTCTGGGACAGCCCCTGCGCAGGGGCCACCGCTGTTCCCCACAGCTGTCTCACCAGTTCCTGCAGCTCGCACATCACAGGGTTTGTTTACCCTCCCGACATGCAGTGCTGTACGCCTCAGTTTGAAGGTGGGTGCAATTAGATGAGATGACTCGCCCGAGAGCTGTCTGTCTTTGAAGAACCAGGAGCTGGTCCTGTCTGTAACCCAGATTGCCCCAGTGGAGAAGGGGTTGGAGCTGGGTGGCACGTCTTTGGCCTTTTTCCCTATTGGGTTTGTAGGATCAGCTCAGTGCTGAGCTGCACGTGCAAAGGAGGGTGCGTTTCTAGCCACAGCTGCGTTTCTCATGTGGAGCAGGTCCTGGCCCCAGCTCAGCTCTGAAGAGGAAAAATTCAGCTGGTAGGATCGCATTCACTAACCAGTAACTCATTCCCTCTTTCTCAGAGGAAAGGTGAGAGTCTATATGATGTTGGTTGGGCCACCACTGTAAATGTAAATATTTTGTCTACCAAGCTTCATAGAATTTTTCAACTCTTCTGTATTTGTGCGAGCTGGGAGCGGGCAGATTTCTCACTGATGTGGAGAAAACTCATTCCTCTTGGTTTTGGTGAGCTGGCCTCAAGAACAGAGAACCAAGAAGGAAATGGCGACAACTTTTTAAGGGAAAGAGATTTTTCTCTGTTTTCACAAAAAGATACAAATGCTGTAAAACCAGCAAGAGATGAAAAAGCAAAAGCAGCTGTTTGCAGTTATTTTCTCCCCACAGTATCCCTGCAACTAGAAAGCAAATTCCAGCAGATTATGGATGGAGCTGCTTCTGCTGGAACTGTCTGACACAAGATAGGACATGGGTGTTGTTTGTGAGGTTTAATGTTTCTGCAGTCTTTTGGGGGTCACCTGATAGGGGCTGGTTGGACTAACTATGGTTGTTGCGTGTGGCTCAGGATCAACAGGAGGGCATAAAGACCAAGGGTGAAAACAGTGGCCTTCTAGTTTCAAGTCAACAGTTTTAATCCCATCATTTAGAGGATTAGGAGTCATTACTCAGCTTTTTGGTTAGTCTGTGGGAAGTGGTTTGATAGCTCCACCCAGGTCCTGGGGGACAAACAGAGATGTAGCAAGGGTATGGCTATGCTGGGTTGCCACAGTGGAGGTGAAGAAATGCCTGACCTTTCTCACTGGAGTAGACACTCTTTCAGGTCAAATGGAAACACGATGTGTTGATAGTGGAAATTTGGGCAAAAAAACCAGCTCTCTGCCACAAGACATCTGTCTTCAAGCTGTTTCTTAACAAGCAGTAAATCTGCTTTCTCCTTTAAAAGAGTTGGTTAGTGGTTTGTTGGCTTCAGTTGGAATCTCCCACACTGACTTTGGAGGTCACCAAAAGTGGAAGGAAGTGGGTTCTCTGCTGCCTGAGTTAGTATGAAATGGAGCGTCGCTGGTCAAACCAGCTTTGCTGAGTGGTTACTTCCTTAACCAAATTCCCTCTGACCTTAGGAATAAGAGTCACCATGTGTGTGCTCTGCCTTTCACGCCTTGTACTAGGCCTGCGCCAAAGGGGCAAAACGGTAATGCTGAAGCAAAATAGGGAACGCTGCCTGAGGAGCAAAGCATTAAGAAGATGGAAAGTTCTGATGGTTTTCAGCCCCCCTCCACATTGCAGGTGTGCCTGTAGCCCTGCCTGTGTGCAGCTGATGTTCAACTTGGTTTGCAATGAAGAGGAGTTCAAAAGTTCCTCCGCTACACACACTAAAGCACTTACATCCTGCGAGGGTTAAGTATCAGATATCTGCAGTGACAGCCTCAAGGGCATCCCTGTCTCCAATTTCATTATTTAAGGAAGGAATTTTTATGCCTAACACTGGCCATGATAATGAGGGAGTAGGAGACTGCCTGGCCAGCTCAGGGAAACAGCCAAGCGCGACACGTGTGACACCGCGGCGGCTCTCCACCTGCTCACTTGGCACCTTGCCGGCCAGTTTGGGCGCGTGGCTGCCACACCTGCACCTCACGCACGTGTTTTATTCCAGCCCCTGAACATGAACGCAAGCTCTGGGTCAAGACAACTCCCCTCCACAGTTGTCCTTTAAGTGCCACGGCAGCCAGGTGAGCGGCCTGAAGGTGAGAGCTTTCAGTTTGCTCAGGGAAGGAACCATGAACCAGGAAGCACGGCTTACCCGTGCTCAGGCACACCCTGAGCACTCAGTGGGCATTTTGGAAATGAATGTCCTGCTCGCGTGGGGGAGGGATCACGAGAAGAGAGCACGGATCACATGAGGAGCAAGTCACTTTCATGGTGGGCCGCTCCTCTGCGGAAATCATCCTCAAGGAAATAACACCCTGCGGTCCTGCTTGTTGTCTCAGGCAGAGTGAGGTGGCTCGGATGTGCAAGGTGGGGATAGAGGTGCTCTTCCAGATCCCCCCCCAAGAACTTTGGTTATGTTGCTTCCAAAATGTTCTTTTGAAAGATTTTTTTGCTTATTACAAACAAGCAGGCAGCAGGCGGGGAGGTGAGCACCAAGCGCGGTGTTCCACACAGGGGCAGCGATGGCCTTTTTTGACGGAGATTCCCGTTTGCTGCCAGGCAGCCGGGGCCAGCCAGGGGCCCTCTCCTTGCTGCAGAGCCCCTTTGCTGAGGTGCCTGGGTTCCGAGGTGCCTGAGCAAGCCTCAGGCGGGGATGTGAACCATTCTCACCTAAATTATTAAACTATAACATTTTAGCGGTTCTAATCTAATTTACATTAACCTGAAGAATTCCCAACCTAAAACCCTCGCCGGAGCCCTCCTGCGGGGCTGGAAGCGCCGGGGCCCTCTGCCGGACCCTGCCCAGCCGAGGCCGCCGCGGATCCTCCCCGCCGGGCACGGCCGCCCTGAGCGGGCCGGGAAGCCCCGGGGAGC
>VXAL01004689.1:1665-19606 GCA_013399475.1 Chauna torquata | reverse complement strand
GCAGCCCCCCGGGGGCCGACGGAGGGCAGGAGCCGCCCGGGCTGCTCGCCCGGCCCTCGGTGGCTGCGCTGTTCGCAGCCGCGTCCCGGCGCCCCGCAGGCAGGGTGCGCGGGGGGGGGGGGAGGAGAGGGGGACGCCGGGGCCTGGACGCGCTCGGCTGTGCAAGCACCTTGCCGATATTTCCACAGGCTCCGGAGCATCCCTGCCCTGCACGCGTCCCGGCTCCCTGCGGCTGGGCCGCAGGCAGCAACCGCAGCAGCGCATCCGCGGGCTGCTCCCGTTGCGCGCATCCCTCTGCCGCGGCTGCGGTCGCGCACGGCGTCTCGCTGCCCGGGCCTGGCCGTCCCGCTCCGGATGCAATGTCCAGGCCCGCCCTGGAAGGGGCTGTGTGGCCGTGGCTCCGCAACTTGCCGTCGCCCCGGGCCCCGGCAGGAGCAGTTCTGGGGAAAAATTGCTTACGGCACATGTTGGTGGCTCTCAAACCAGCTTTCACGAAAGGCTGAATGCTCCGCTCCTGTTGTGTTCAGCATGGCTGGGGCAGTGATTACAGTGAGAACTGGTCATTTGCCTGAGCTGGAGCTTTCCTCTCTGCCCCTCAAAGTGGGGCTGCAGTTTCTTTAGAAAATTTGGCAGCGTGCACCTCTCTGCTTCATCTGATGTAGCTAACGTGCCAGCCAGGCCCCACTGGGCACACGGGTCTGGTTCCCTGGTGCTGCCTCTGCTGTGCCTGTCCGCAGGGCGCTGGGTGCCGGCTGGCAGTCCCGGCCCTCGCGCTGCACGGCTCCTCTGGCTCTGGCGCAGCCGTTGCCTGGTTTGCGGACTTGCCCCAGCAGCGGGGAACCGCACTGACCGAGGCTCCCCAAGGTCTGCCTCTGCCCTGGCCTGGCGTGGCTGTGTGGCTGGCAGCAAAGATCACACACAAATGCATCTTTTCTGTGGTGCAGGGTAGGCTCCTAATAAAAGAAAGAGAGAAAAGTCATGAGATTTGGAGGTTCTCTGGGGACAGGACGGAGAAAGTGTGGGAACAATGACCACATTGATAAACCCTCATTTCCCAATGCCAGCTGGGGAAGGAGGGACCTTCCGTGCCACCCTGCAGAGCAGGAACTGGGGGTGGCTGCGGGGCCAGCTCTGCAGGGAGATGTCCCACGGGGTAGGTGGGCACACGGCTGTGTGCACAGAGCTGGCAGGGACCAGCTGCCTGCTCCTCCGGGTGAGGGAAGCCAGCAGAGAGGTTGTAAAGCTGTTCGGTCTCAAGATGCTCTCTCCTTTTAGCAAAATGCCCATCTTCCCACCCAGTACCTCACCCCAGGCTCTGCTTGCAGCTGGCACCTTTTGCCCCACAGCATGTTACCAGAAAGCCTGTCAGCAGACACTTGAGCCTTGGGCTGAGACTTGGTGCTTCTGAGGACAGTGTCTTGGGACAGGGCTCGGTGGTGGCACAGGCGGCTCGCCCATGGTGCAGGGAGACCATTCTTCATGCGGGCGCTCGCAGGGAGGCGTGGAGCCAGCCGATGTGGCGAGCTGATACACACTGGGCAGCGTCTGCTTTTCCTCCCCACCACACTGACTGATAAGCACAAAGTGTATGAAAAAGAGAGGGAAAGGTAAACCTGCCCAGTCTGCATGACCGAAATGGAAACATAGGCAAGGCACAGTTCATAGGTAGCGATAACGGCTCGTTAGACTAACCTAAGCACGTTTTGCACACAGGCATAGCGAGAGAGAGCAGGAATGCTGATGGCAGTGGAGTATGGCTGGATTGCTACTATCTGGATTACAAGAAGGCTTTTATTTAATTATGTTCAGTTCGCTTCCACTGCCCCTGGATGCCTGCACTGCCGACGCAGGGCTGACCGCTGCCTGCGGCGTGTGCCGGCTACCCGGGGACCCTGCCCTGGCACTGCCCTCTAGCCCCGTGCCTGGTGGCTGTGGCTGGGCGCTGGAGCAGCATTGCTGCCGGACTCGGTGCAGCTGTGCCATAGGACCCCTTGTGCGCAGGCAGCCCCCAGGCACCTGACTGAGCCCGCGTCCCTCCCAGCCGGCTTGGCTCAGGCCCCGCGCTGCATTTGTTGAGGCTGCAGCACCTGGCAGAGCTGGCACACGCTCCTCCGCTTCTATTTTTCAGACTTTCCTGTGAGGATGTGCATGGGATAGCTGCTGTCCCCGGTTCGTTTCGGCAGGATGACAGCGGGGCTCGCCAGGTGGGAGACGGCTGCCCCCGCCCTGAAACACAGGGCAGCCGGAGGCGGCACAGTTCCAGAGACAGCCAGGACCACGCGGGTCCCCTGGCCGTGCCAGCCGGACCAGCGTGTTTCCCCCAGCTGAGGCATCTCCCCCAACGGGGCCATGGCCGGGCAGGACAAGGTCCGTCCAGGCTGCCCATGTGATGCTGGCAAGCGAGCAGCCCTGCCAAGGCCCCCGGTGCTGCGCTGGACGGACAGACAGGCTGCAGCTCACGGACCCAGCTGCAGCAGGGGCAGTGACACCAGACGTGTCCCTCCAAGCACACAGCACAGAGCGAGGACTGGGAGAGCCCCGATTCCCCTCTCGGCGGCCCCCAGGGCTCCCTCCCTGCCATGGCAGCACCAGAGGCCCCACTGAGCAGCCCTGGTTTTGCTCCAGGGGTCTGGGGTCAGGCACTGGGCCCCAGCCAGGGATTTCATTCCATGGGCATGGGGCTTGGGCAGGGAGCGGGAGCAGAGCAGAATCAAGCTGCCTTTTCTTGCCACACTTCCCATTTCCGCCATTTGTGGCTGTCCACACAGTCCGAAGCCAGATCACAGCTTTTAAAGGTGCTGTTTTCGCTTCTGCATCAGCACGCTCCAGCTCTGACTCACTTCCTTTCCCACCGCTGCTCCATCTTTGGCCAATGCTGAAGGAGGTCCCACTGCGAGCAGCCACAGGCGTGCTGTGGTTTGTCTCCCTCAGCAGGAACATGCTCAGTAACTCCCAGGTCTCACATGCAAGCTGAGGTTTGGGATATACCTGTGCTCCTGTAAGCCCTGTCCCCTGCCCCCTGGCTGCTTAGGAGGAGCAAGCCCACATGAATCAGTGCTCGTGTTTGTTTCCTTTTATTGTTGGCTTTCAGCTTGCATGCTCTTGCCTGGAATGTTTGATTTTTGTCTGGAGCATCTGGAAACACTCAGAACTTTGGACAACGCAGGTCATTGTCACAACACGTAGGTCATCCATCCCTGCCCTTTCAAAGCAGGAAGATCTGGGCAGAGCCTGGGGAGGGCTGATTTTTTTCACCAACGAATCCTCTAACAAGCTCAGAGCTCTGGCTAAGGATGCATAAATTAATCCTCCTGCCAAGCAGCCTGGAAGAGCAGCCTTCCTCCAGCCACGTACAGGGAGCTGGAGTGGCATGCCCAGGGTGACCGACTGCGTGGGGGCAGCTCTGGGGACCGGGCTCCTGAGCCCCTTGGGCCGCTGGCCGGGAGCTGGGCTGCTGCCACGCGAGGGTGAGCACTGGTTCCAGGGGCCCACAGCGCAGGGTGCCAGGCTCTTGTCCTGCAGGTGGGTGTGGGCTGCCCGGCATCGGTGCTCGGAGCCTCCTGCTACGTCCCTGTGGCGCGGCAGCAGGGTGCCTGTGGCCCCCAGGGAGCCCAAGGCTCTTGGAGAGGTGGGAGAAGCTCTGAGGCGCGCACCAGCCCCGCGTACGTTCCTCTGTCCTGCAAGGCAGGGCAGGGAGCAGTTCTTGTCACGCTCAGAAAAAATCATGAAGGCTGGTGCTTTTCCACCTTGATTTACTATCAGCTTTGACAAGCTCTGTCTCTTGGCTCCTCTGATACTGCCAGCCGTGTCTAATGCTGTTGATTTGATAATATATCTAATCTGGCTTTCTTGAAAACGGCTGGTATCTCAGAGCTGCTGTTCTCCTACTTGAACCATCTTCCTTCCTTGCACTCTTTCTATCTTTCCCAGCTGGGACCAATCTGTCCGGGAAATAGTCCAATTTGCTTCCATCTGATGGGAGCGGATCCCAGCTCAGTTCCCTTCATCTACTCCGGAGTTGAAATCAGCCTAGGTCATTATTTTGAAATCATTCATTTTCCTCCTCTGCATTTTTTGCTGCTGCTTTTCTCCCTCCATGCTGGACCCTGCAGGGATTGGAGGCACTGGTGAAAATCCCTTTTCCTTCAGTTTGCACCAAGCCACCACTACCCATTCGGTGCAACACAGGTGCTGCAGCCCAGACAGGGTATTCCCTGGTCTTTAGCCCCTTGCATGGTCCGAGGAGGCGCACCTATGTCCCATGTCAGGTACAGCTCAAATCAGAAGCTCCAGGTCCAGGCCCAAGCCTTTCCACAGACTTCCCCCGGAGCCCAGGCCGCGGCACTTGGCGGCCCCGCCACGTGCCGTCCCACGACTGCGAGTCACTGCAGGGCTGCGGGGGCCGCATTGCCAAGGGAGCTCTTTGCAACCCTGACGGGAGGCCGAGTGCTCTGGCCAGGGCCAGCAGCAAGCATGCTGCAGAGCATCGGCTCCCACCTGCGGGGCTGCGCCCAGAGATGGGGTGCGGCAGCGCTCGGCCAGGGGCAACCCCAGCCCTGGCTGGGGCGTGAGCGCCAGGAGCTGGGCTCTGCCAGGCTGGTCTTGCTGCAGTCTGGGGGGCGGGGGGAGAAGAGAAACCTGGTGCTTTCTGTGAGAGGGGGGAGGATCAGGAGGATCACAGCTGGGCTGCCCTTCGCACTGGAGCATCCGCATCTCATGAGAGCCCAGCTCCAAACATGCACTGGGGACGCGCCCAGACCTCGGCGTGAGCACAGCCTGAGTCTGTACTGCACCCCACTGCAGAGCTGGGGGGAGCTCAGGCACTGATCAGGGCTCCCTCACAAGCCAGTCAGGTTGGCGGTGCGGAGACACCTGTTCACCTGCGTCACCTCTCGGGTGGTACCCCTGCTCCATCAGCGCTCGCTGGATGGGAGAAGGGAGCTGCCAGAGCTCAGCTCTCATCCTGGGCGCAGGCACCAACAGCCCCTAATGGTGCTGAGCAGCCCCACCCGGAGCCCCCACCCACAGCCCTGCCCAGGGCCCAGGAGCTCGTTTGAGCCCCGGCTGAAATACAGGGCAGGGGGGCTTTGCTGAGAGCTTGTCCCATGGGGGTCTGTGGGGCTCAGGTCTGCTCTGCAGCTGCTTGGTGAGCTGCTGGTAGTTGGTGGCTGCGTGTACAGATCCGAAGTCAAGCAGCTGGATCTGTCAGCCCCAGGAAGTGTCTCAGGCAAGATCAAGAGCAGTTGCTTGCACCCAGCTCTGAAACGCGGCCACGCTGAGAGGTGTGGGGGGTTCCTTGCTGCATGGGGCCTGAGGGGGGGCTGTGGCCACGCTGGGTGCATCCTGCGGAGCTGCTGGGTGCTGCAGGTGAGCGAGGCACGCGAGAAGCTGCTAGGACACCCTCCTCTTTCTGGGTGGGCCTCCAAGCACTGCAACCACAGAAGTGCTTGCCATGTGTGTCTCCCACCTCCTGGGGATCTGAAACTGGTAAATCTGAGGCAGTGCTCCCAGCCCACCTGCCTCGGGGCTCCTGGAGCCCCACTGGGCACCGGGGAGGAGCACGGGAGCTCGGCTGGCACGGCCCCTGCCTGCCCAGTGTGTGTAAATCCGTGCTTGTGGAAGCAGCGAATGGATGTCACAGGTAATGGTTCATCTGTTTGGCTGTAAGCAAGCGAATGCAACCTGTGGTAGGTCGAGTCCAGCGCTCTTAAAGGAGGAAAATAACACGGTGTAAGGGGGGAAAGCTGAATGTGGTGTGTGCACTGGCTGAAACACAGTTGAGTGCGAGGGGTCTCTGCGCTGCCTGAGAGGATGCACATGAAATGGTCACTAAGCTTTTTGTAACTTGATGGTGGTGAAAAGAGGATTGCTGCTGAATTGTCTAGTTTATGGATCCACCAAGTTAATTAGCAGTGATTGATAAGCCACTGCCAGAACGAACCATGCTGTAGGCTTATCTGTATAATCCCTGTTTCAGTGTTTAAAGACTGATAAGAGAGCCAAAAAAAAAAAAAGACAAAAAGATAAGGCTGAAGATGCATGGTAATGTCTTGGAAATTTAATTTAGCATAGAAAATATCCCTTTTACAGATACATTATTAACTGCTGTCAAGTGACAGCCATTTGGCCTTCACGTGCTCTAGATGAGTTCAACCAAGCTGTATCAGACCTCTTCTGAAAGTGCCATCTACGCTGCTAACCAGGCTTCTTCCCTGGCGCGCTCTGGATGCGTAAAATCTGCATGATTGCTTTGCGATGGGGCTTGTCAACAAAGACTACAGCTGGGTTATGAATCACTTTAATTTGTCATGTGAGCTTGCTTCACACCAATATCTCTAGAGGGGAAAATGCTGGAAGCTTGGGGGAGGGAGGAGAGGGGATGTCAGACACAATCCCCCCACCCTGGTTCTTGATGGAAATGTTTCTCCCCCTCCACCAGCTAATGACTAGCCCTAATTTAATAGAATGGAGTGAAGTGGCCAACATAAAATGTATGTGTTTTGTTTCCACATCTGAGTCTAACATAGCCACAAGTCATAGTCTGAAATGATTGGGGGTGTTATCAGTCACACAATCTGATATTTTGCCAAGAGGTCTCTTTTGTCTCTTCTCTGAAGTGTGAAAATGAGGGATGCTATTTCTTGTGTTCTGTAAAGAAAATGTGGGTTGCAGAGTCTTAAGGAGCCATTAGATGAAGGAAACCAAAGAAGGAAGAAGATGGGAAAGAAAAACCCTACACAGCAACAACAACAGACGACTCCTTCCTTCTGATAATCGCACAAATACTGGACCTCTAGGGATGCTTAATGGAAAACATTTTAGGAAGCACCTGAAAAACTGCCATGGAAACTTCCCAGCCCAGTCATCACATTGTCTCCTGCATCCTTTACTGGGATGATCTTGAGGAAAAAATCAAAGAATCGAATCATTTGATTTTTGCTTTGTTTTGTATTTATTTATTCAGTTTTCATTAATAACAATGAAAATGAAACTACCTACCCCTGACTGAGTTCCCTTGGCACTTAGTTAAAGTATACAATTATGCAAAATAGCCAGACTCCCACTGCACATTATCCCAAGCAGCAAAAACATAAACCAAACATAAGCCCCTCCACAGAGACAAATTACTCACCCATCAAAAGAATTACTCACTGTGGACAAGTAGACTCTTATAAGGCTGATTTAAGTGTGCAGATGAATGTTACAGCTGGTGAGAATTCATTAGTCAATGAATGTGCAGCAAAGGGAAAAAGAAGAGATAAGGAGACATAGATTTGTTTTTCTTAAGTGGAAGTGGTCTTATAGTGTGCTGCTCAAAAATGAAATGCCCTGTTCTCTTCCTTTTCCCAAATCAAGAAGATATTTGATTGTGTCAAACTTTAATCTCTCAATTATCCCAAATAAAACAAAAAAAATTGTTTTCTTGAATATGTTCACATCATTGGATATCTTGCAAACAAGACTTTGCTTCCTAAGAGAGGTGCAACGAGTGCAAAGGTAAAATACAACCCCCTCTTTTCTAACACTCTCTCAACATGCTCGCTTTTCTCTCCTGATACGTACAGAGCCGGGGATCTGTATGGCCACCTTGCGATCTGGCTATTTTGTGGTTCTGTTGGCATTTGCCAGCGTCAGGGCTGATTAACATGCTAGTGAAAACCATCCTCCCCTGGTCCTGGGCAGCCAATCCAACCCTTCAGTTCTTCACAACAAATTTCAAATCTGGCCTTGCAACAGGCAGCTCCCCACAGCAGCCGTGCTGCAATCCTGGTAAACAACATATGTGACAATGAGCTGGTGAAGCCGCCGTAAAGGCACTTGGTGCTTTTGTGTTCGTGTTCCCGCACTGCACACAGACCTGCTGTTGCAGCGAGCAGAGCCCACCTGTTAGCTGTACGAACGCAGAGGCTGAAATTCAGCGTCCGCACACGTGTGGTGACTGCAGAGTACCGCAGTCCCTCCGGATGAGGGTGATCAGGTCCTGAGGCAGCAGAGCACACCCGGGCATCTGGCTGCCTACCGCAAGCTGAAGCCTGCCGTGTGGCCAGCGGGCGATATTCCCAGTGTCTGCCTGGCACCTCTATTGGGCGCTACGCAGGTGTGTAGCTGCACCGGGACAGCTTCCCCTGTTACTTGGCATTTCCTAAACCTATTTATTCTTCAGCAGCTTCCTGGGACGCTTCCTCCCCCTGCCTCCACTGCCTGTGTCCATGAAGGTTGAGCACATGAGCAGAGGGAAGAGCTGGCCCCTCGGAGCAAGTAGACATTGGCTTTTTTTATCTGATTTGGGAACAAGAAGCTCCAGCCAGTTGTTGTGATTAGGTCTCAGTGTAAAACAGATGCAAAGTTTCATGCAACAAGTGAAGTGGCATAAGTGAACCAATACAGCTTTTCTTGCTCTCTTTCCCCACCTATTGTGTGGGATCTGAGCTATTAGATCTGAAGCTGATTAAGTGTGAGACCCAGCATAGGAACTGAAGTATTGGCCACCGGTTTCTTAATGATTGTCTGGGAGCCAGAGTGCAATGTTCCTTCGAAACGCAGGCCACAAACAGTCTCTTGCCTTTTTTACTTCCCCCTCCCCCAGTTTTCTGTGTAGGAGGAAGGAAAGAAAAACAGGTTTGCTAATAGTGCCAATCTGGAGGCAAGAGGTACATTTACATTCAAAACCTGGCATGAATGTCCATTTGCAGGAGTTTCCAAGCAAGGCAAAAGCTAGCAAATGAAAGAAGTTGGACAATTACACTCATTTGTCTACCTTGTTTTCATTGAAATAATTCAGGCAAGGCCAACTGTGTTACTTGGATTCTCTAAGGTATAATTTAGGCATGAGTTGTTTACAATCAACTCTCATTTGCATCAACTGGGAGGAAAACATAGGTTCTGTTGGATATTTCAACTGGCGGGTTAATTAGTAGTTTAACGACTAATATTTATTCAACCTTGTGCATCTGAGCAGCCACCAGGCCAGATGCTGCCACTCTTGCTGCTGCGCTTACTCTGCAGGTTTCGTGCAAGAGGGAGAGGAGGGCAGAACAGCGCCCTGCGAGTGTGGCTTTAATTTCACTGAGCAGAATTGGTGCCACAGATGGGTTGTTTAACTGAAAGCCCTAGGAATGCTGGATCTGCTGGGAACAACAGGCACTTCCTTTCTGCAGTCCTAGGAATGACCTTAAACAAAGATACTGTTAGCTACGGGCCATGCTCTGTCGTCCCTGCTAGCCGTGATTATTGAACGGCTTAGCAAATGTCTCGATGAAATCAATGGGACCGCTTGTGGGATAGGAAACCTCAGTGTGTGCAGGAGCTCAAGGACTGGTCCCCAGACTCCTTCTTTTGTGAGTCCTCTGCAGAGGAGGCTAAACACTGCTCAACAAGGCTGAAATGAGCAGGGCAATTGATTGATGCCTTTGATTGAAACCAGAAGTAAGTTTTGCTGTTTTTTTTTTCTAAACCTAGGCTTAAATAGACATCACTTAGAAGAATAACATCGATCGAAAGATAAACCCAGTGCATAAGAGGACCCTGAAGGTGAAAAGTACCATTAAGTAGGTTAAAAGAATTTGCCCCTGTATGACAAGCTGTTCTCTGTGTGAGAGGACAGAAAGCACCGAGAGGGAGATAAGAAGATTACGAGGTCAGATTCCAGGTTACGGAAACCTCAGTGGCTCGCCCCGTCCTGGGCACCTCTGCATGGGCTGCAGGCGAGAGCCTAATGCGTGCCAGCTGTACGGGTTTTGGTGCCGCTCACGCCTCTCCTCTGGGAACTGGCCCAAACCCATCGACTGGTTCCTGCATGCCAGCAGCTCTTGGGGTGGGAGCAAATTTGGGGTATGGGGCTGCCTGGCCTGAAGGAGGCTGGCTGGCAGGGAGGAGAAAGCCCCATATTTCATGACACATCCCGTAAGTTGCCTAGCAAAATGTGTGTTTTCCTGCCACAACCCTGGCAGACCCAGGGTCGCCTCCCCGCCAGCTGGGTGGCCGAGGCTCCGGACTCGGGGCTGGGGTCCCGCCTCGGGTCGGTGCGGTGTGGCTGGCCGCAGGAGGTGGAGGTCCACGGGTGGGGACTGCGGCTTCAGCTCTAGGAGGATACAGAAGCTGGCAGAGCCCGAACCTGGCCTGACAACGTCAGCAAAAAGGTTGTGTGCCAGTCCTGCAGAACCAACTCTCCTGCCACCTACCCCCAGGCTGCCACCTTCAGCACAGAGCCAGCACCTGCAGCTCATTAGCCCTCATTATTAAAGCTCGTTACTGCTATCTCTTCAGATGAACACCATGAAGTGAAGGGTTGTTGCTGTCTCCTTAGCCTTTCCAGGGCTAGGCAGGCCACAATTCAACAAAGCCGTTACTCTGCACCATGTTATAAAGTGACTGCATCACTTGCATGAAGCTCAGGTAGGCTGACGGTGTTGTTTATATGATTTATTGTGCCCTCCTGGGGGTAGAAAACCCTGGGAAAGGGGAGTCCCCTGTGACATCTGCAACCCCTGAAATACACTGCGTGCCTATGTCCAATGAAATATGTGGATGTGAAAACAGCAAGAAGATCACTGCTTATTTAGAAAGATGGAACAGCTGACGTTCAGATGACAGAAGTACCCCAGTCTTTATCCCTGTGGTGTTTATGTTTTAAAATAGAGTGAGCTTTGAAAGGTCATCTTAATTATTTAGGCTGCTTGTTTGCCTCTTCTTTTCGCTTTCCCCAGATGTACCAGCAGGTTGCCCCATCTCTTTGCTGTACCACTCCTGCTGCTCAGTTTCAGGGTCACGTTCACTGGTGGGTGAAGAGCTAAGGGTGCCCATTCTACCAGGCTATCCAGAAAATCCAAAGAAAAAGCTGTTTTCACTAGTATAAAAAGTCATGCGAATGTTTCCACTACGATGCAGTTTTCAAACTTTGCATATTTTACAACACTGATTTTGTTCTGAGTTCAGGCACAAGTACATAGAGGAGCACACAAGCATGCATATTGTACAAAGTATCTTTGCAGCCTAAACTGCCTGATAGCTCTCCTTCTTAGTGCTTTTCTGCTACAAAATCCAAAATGCTACAACCAGTCCAACAAAGTACTTGCTGACATTTTAAATGGGTATGTGCCTATTTTTTTTTTTTTAAGGTATATACGTGTATGTACGTGTGTGTGTGAGACTTAAATTTTGGCTTATCTTTAAGATTAATGGATGTGTTGACTGCACATAAGAAATGTGTAAACCTCTAAGACTGTTGGGGTCACCAGGGAAATGTCAAGAACGAGATCACACTGTTTATAATACATCCAAAAATATACAACACCAGATGACACCCCACAAGTGACATTGTAATGAAAGACAGCTATTAAAGGCAATGTAAAACACATGCTGTTGGACTCCACACGTCAAAGATTTATCTCAAGATTGCAGATAGCAGGCCACTGCAAGATATAGGTATGAAAACATTTTAGGTTCCCTAGTAAAAAGTGGTGGACGAGTGCATTTGTGACTAATGCCTGCTAATAAGATACTGCAAGAGGCTGACCCTGTACCTCTGTCCAAATGCCAGGGCATGGTGCAAGAACTGCAGGACCTGATCAGCCCGTGTGGAAGACGATGAGGCTGAGGAGGACCTTCTCATAACAGCCAGGTACTGCCTTGCCCTTCTCCGAAGTGTCATGGGCACATTCTGGGCAGAGTTTGGGTGCTGGGTCTGGGGCTGGCAGCGGCAGGAGTCTCTGGGCTGAAGTTCAAGGTGGGACGGCACTGGGGTGGAGGTCAGGGTGCTGGAGGACGGGATGATGGACCAGGGTTGGAGGTAAGGCCAGGAGAGCCCCTGGCAGGGTCAGGGTTAGAGGTGCTGATGAGCTTGGTTTATTGCTGGGTATGGTGATTACTGCCAGGGTAGGTTATTGAGAAGATGCTGTCAGGGGCTATCTTAACAAGGCTGGGGCTGGCTGACGCGAGGCGGCTGGGGTTAAAACCAGCTGAGGATCAGGCTAGCAGAGACTGTGAGTCAGCACTACAGCTGGATGCAGAAGCTACGGGACTGTGCTCGGGGCTGGTTTTGGCAAGGACTGGATGCCTGACCTAGAGCTGTAGCAATGGCAAGTGACTTGAAGCTGGAGCTGACCTTGGCAAAAGCACATGAATTTGCATGGGCCCTGGGTCCGTTGGTGTCTGCTGGGCTGGGTTCAGTGCAGGTGGTGGCCGTGGCCGCTTGGCCGGGATCAGGACACAGGGCTTGTCACAGTGAACCGGCGAGCCGGGGGATGCCGCCAGGGGTACACATGGGTTTGCCGGTGACAGGGCCTGCCAAGCTGAGGATGCTCCTGGAGCCGGTTTGGGGGTCTGCTCTGTGCAGCAAGGAGGAGAGCAGAGGATGCTTAGAGCTGGACACGCCAAATAGAGAGTTGACTCAGAGCTCGGTAACACAGTACATCTTTTAAAGCAATATGAGATTTTAATCAAAATGCTTGGGTTTGTATTAAGGTGTGCAAAGCAAACAATAATCATACAGTTAACCACATTTCAACCCTTTCACTTGAAAGCACATAACTGAGCATCAACACTGAAGCCTCAATAAGCCCTGCAAACGTGGGAGAGAACAGTGTTGAAGCTACTGAGGTAAGTCAAATTGCTTGGAATTAACAAGGGTAGTATGGACCATAATAATATATTTACAGCCTGGTGATTATACTGTGGGAAAGAAGGGAAGGGTTTAAATCCCTGTTTAGTTTAAGCTGCATTTTAGTGCAGCCGGCCCTTCAGTAGTATACAGTTAAAAATGTAGTCTGTCAAATCCCGCTGACATATTTTGGCAATAGATATTTCCTCTAATTGAAAGCAATTGTTGTATTGTAAGCTTTCCTCCTTTCCCATTTGTTTTGGTTAATGGGTAGTGGTGGCCTGTCTACTTAAGCACGTATTGAGCAACTGCTCACTGGAAAGTTAGCGTGTTGCAAAGAGTGTGGCACGATCCTGCCTGACTTCATAAGGAAAAACTTCCTCCGGGCTTTGGTGGGGGACGTTGAACAAAGCTGGTAGGATCAGCCCCGCTGGCTGCCATTGCAGGGCCTTGCTGCGCGGGTCAGCTAGGGGCTTCATGTGCGAAGCCCGGGGTAAAAATCAGGCTCGCTTCCAACGCAGCCATGCTTTGTTTTGAACAACCAGCCCGGCCCCCGCTGCGAATCCCACGAGGGGATGCTCTGCTTTATGTTGCATTCGCTTCCTTTGCTAGGAGCCAAATGCTGCATCCCACGCTGCTGGAATTCAGTCAGAAGTAGCGGGGCCTGAGCTGGCTGCCTGACGTGGACGGGACGCGGCCGTCCCGGCTGCGCTGGGCGCTGCCACGGCTCCGGCAGCACTAGCGCCGAGCGGGCTGGGCCCCTGCCCCAGGTGCGCCACTGCCCGGCAGCCCGGGCAAGGCGCTGCCAGCACCGGGGCTGCTCCCTGGGCACACGTGCTGCCGCTGGCCCCAGGGCCCCGTCCAGTCGTGCCCACAGCTGGCCCAGCTGCCGCACGGTCTGCAGCGGTGAGAGGCAGGGTGTGGAAGGGAGACCATCAGCGTGGTGAAGCTGAGGCCCAAGGGGCTGCATCTCCATCCAAATGCTAGCCCTGGCACGTGCTAAATTTCTTGCAGAGCTGGAGATGTGTTTGAGCTCACCAAGATGTGTTCCCAGCCCTGATGGGTATGAGACTGGGGACAGTGAGCACTCAGCCCTTTCTAAGCCTCAAGAGAAAAAAATAAGCAGCAGCAGGTCACAAAGCAGACCTGCAGGAAGCTGGGGAACCTTCTTGCACTTCTTGAGCTTCTGCATCCCAACTGAGGGCCCAACCTGTAAAACCAAAACTCCTTTCCACCCACAGTGCCAGTGTCAAATCCCAGCACAGGCTACAGAACATACATTTTTTATTGCCTTGTGATAAACCTCCTTGTCTGGAAAATCTTGCCATTATTGTGTGTGTGTGTGAACTTTCACCAGCACTGAATCTATCATTAACCCAGAAGGAGACCTTTTCATGCTCACAACCTCTGTCTGCGCAGCTCCTCTCTGGAGGCGAATCCCTCAAGGTGAGCATGTCAGCCGGCTGCGCGCTGCAGACAAGGTTATGACTGCATTACATACTCTGCTCTATATTACACTGGGAAAGGTTCATCTTTGAAAACAAAGAGGTTTGAGGGGAAAAAAGCATGACTCTACTCAGAAAGCGCCTCATGTCCCCATAAATCCCTCTAGTCCTTGCTCAGACCAGGGCTGGAGGCCAGCAACGCAGTGGCAGCGGAGCACGCCAGTGCGATTCCTGCTACAGCCATTTGCAGTGAAGCCTGAGCCCGCACCACAGCTCATGTTTAGATTAAAGGACATTTGGGAAAGAACCTTGCCTTAATCTTTCTGCTAAGCACCTAGCAGAATCCCAGTGTGCTAAATCATTAGTAATAACAGTAATGACAGTCTGGCCTCCTTTTCCATGAGCTGTGCCCGCAATACAGATTAGTAACAATAAAATAGGGACTCAGTCCACACTCATCCAAAAATATATTGAGGACGGCTAATCAGTCTATTTCGAAGCCCTCTGTTATTTCTGAGTGCTCTGAAGTGCGTTCGCAAGCACTTTGCTGATGCATTCAGCCTGATGACACCAGGCACTAACAACTAACTGGACAAAGCAGGGTGGCAGGCAGGAGTGGAGAGCATCAGACAAGTGCGGTGATCAGGAGCAGTCCTTATGCAGGCAATGATTTCTCTAAGTGCATCTCTGCTCCTCCTCGGTTCCCCTTGTGCTTCCTTGGTGCACAGCCCCAGGGAGAGCCCTGTCCTGCCTGGAGACCTCCTGGCCTCCACCGTCCAGCCTCTGGCAGCCTTTCCTCGGACAGCCACTAGCAGCCTCTCTCAGGATGAGGACAATGCATGAGCTGGACCCCTGCTCTGATCCAGTACAGCTATCCAATGGTTCCATCACTATGTATTTGAGAGGGAAAGAAAGTGGCCAAAAGGATTCAGAACAAGTGCTGATGAATGTTTATGAATCTACCTTACGGTCTCCCACTAACGTGCCCTGCAATCATACTGAAAATGAACCAAAGACCCCACTTAGAGGTGAAGCATGAAGGAGATTAACAAAAATGAGAACAGTCTGCCTGGCTTGGAGCAGCGGTACGTTCTGACCCTGAGCCTGGTGCGGGCAAGCGAGTGCCCAGTGGCAGCTCCTGGGTGACTGAGACCGAGCTTTGGCTTTTCTTCTGCCAGGACACAAGAAGTACCCTCCACAGTGGCATGCGGTCTGGGGCTCGCACCTGCAGCGGGACCGTGACTTCTCCATGCAGCCTCGCACGCCTCTGCCCTCCTGTGCTGCAGCGGCGCGGCCGGCCAGGCCTTCCCGATGCTGCCTGCATCACGAGCTGACAGCCGATGCGTGCTGACCTTCCTCCAGTGCTCGGCTCCGGAGCCAGCCTGGCTCCGAGCGCCTGCAGTCCCCACAGGATCCCCGCGCCAAGGGAGCAGCGGTCCTGTGTGCCCACATACGTCTGCCGAGTCAAACCCCTCCATCTCCCATGTGCAAGGGTGAGCTTTCTTTCTGCCCCAAATCGACAGAGCACTTTAAGGTTACCTTGCACACAAACCCCACAAAATAAATAGATGTTTATGCTCCCTGTATTAACGTGATTAGGTCCCACTTTTTGACAGTGTTGAGTCAATACAACCTGAGTAATTGCATGAGTAACTCATGTTTCCCCTAAAGGGAAACTGTTCTTGTGTAAATATATTTATTAATAATTAAAGTGTTTTTGAGTTCTTATGCACACAACCCCTCTCCCCCATGGAGATGTCTGAAAAGCTGTTGTCTTTAAACCTGCACAGGAGTCACACAGGAAGGGATTTTGGCAGGGGGGGTGAATGTCTATCTATTGCAGGAGGCATGTGGTTTAATTGTGACCTTTTTTTTTTTTTTTTTTTCCTGAACAAAAAAATAATGGTGAGATTTGTATATGAGAGATTTAAAAACCTCTACTACTCCATTAGGAGCATTACCCTGAAATACTTACTAGAGCCTCTAACAGCCCAGATAATAGGGGTGGGAAATCATTTCTGGAAAATATTCCCCTCAAAGCATCTTACCAGAGGATTGTTTCCTAACAACAACAACAATAAAATTGTTGTCAAACAATCTTTCAATACCACAAATATTTTGGCTTTAATTGTATCAGTGTAGCTAACTGCTCATCATAGGAAATGGGAGTTGGAGCTCCTGGGGGATTTTTTCTGACAAAGCCAGTACTGGATACCTTTGGGTAAGTCACACATTTTTCTATGCTCTTTGGCCTATTTTTTTTTTTAACGGACTGTAATCTGGAACCTAATTTGATATGCATTAAAAGGCTGATTTCACATCGAAGATGCTCTACTATCAGGATAAGCAGCCATAAGAAATCCTAAAATAGGCAGATTAAGGGTTTGGGATCATGGGGGTTTATTTCTATGCAATTAAAGACATGATCACATTTAAATATTGCTAACTTGTCGTTTAAAAAAGACCCAACAACTAGGAGTCCCACACTCAAAAACAGCTAATAACTCTACTAATTAAGGATATGATTAGCAGAGACAAGGAGTTAGCACGAAAGCACAACATTTAATTCAATGCACATTTTTGGTGGACATGGTGTGGCCAAGACAGTTATGTATTAATTAGCGCTCTGAAGAGGGCGAGGACGACAGGAAGGGGGTGAGGAAAATTGGCAGGTGTAGAAATGAGATTAGACAACAACAGAGGATTTTCGTCTCCAGAACAGAAGTCACGCAGAATCCGCATCAGCCTCGCTAACATGTTTTGTATAAATGAAAATAAGCATCACAAGAATGGGCAGGGCGGCAAGGCACAGCTTGGGTACAGGAGGAGGGAACACAGCTTTCCAGGGCTCGCCTGATTTCCCACCCTTGCTTTAAATGCTGCCAGCTATTTGTGGATGGCAAGGTGCGTCTGCACTCAACCCTGTGCAGGGGACACACTCCCCCGTTGCAGGGAGACCTGTGCCATTATAACAATACACAGTTGTAGCTGTATGGTGAAAGCAAGGCTACAGGCTTCTGCTCTGCTTTCTCACACACGGAGGTGCTCTGGCTGGGTCTCTGCTCATAGTGGAAACTCAGGCTTGGGACGAGGTTACTGTGCCCACATGCTGTAACTGCCCAGCTTGGCTTTCAGCTCCACTGTTGCTTTGGCTGGAAGTGCCCACAGGGTGCCAAGGGCCACGGTCAGGACACTGCAGTGCACTGGAGCCCACCCGTGGCCCCTCGGCACCTGTCTGTGCTGCCTGCGGCTTGGGGTCCCTGCTGGGCACGCTCTGCTGGGTGCTGGTCTGGGCAGCCGCTCGGAGCTGTTTCACTTACGCTGTGGGGACATAAGCTATGTGGCAAACAAAGCATCTGCTGCACAGAGACGGCCCGGACAGCCCTTCCTGTCACACGATGGTTAGTAGCTTTCTTTGCAGAGTCTTACCTGGCAGTGCTCCTCGGCCTTAGAGAGCATCTCCCTCCACGGCGAGGGGGCAAGCACACGTGCCCACGGACACAGGAAGAACTGCAGAGGATGTGAATTTACATCTTCACCCACCCAGGTAGAGCGTTCCCACGCCGATAAGGGAGGGTGGATCAGAGGCTGTGCTACCTCAGGGCCGTTCCCCCCGCTGTGGATTTCAGTGGGTGGAATTTGGGCATATCAACACTTCCTTCTTTTTTTTTTCGTCCACAGTTAAACAAGAGCCCGATGGAGGGCGGAGGAGACGCACAGTCCTATTCTGTACTCCGCGTTTGGCTACTCGTGCGGGCAAAGCTTCCTCCGGGGGTGGGGCCCGGAGGAGCCGCACTCCACTCCCCGCGGCGGGGGCCGGTTCCCGGGGGAGCTGCCCCCGGGCGGGGCCGGGAGGCGACCGGAGGCAGCGGCCGTGCCCGGCGGCGGCCCGGGGCCG
>VXAL01004688.1:32271-51244 GCA_013399475.1 Chauna torquata | reverse complement strand
TTTAACACAACTGGCAGAAGAACTTGAGCAGAAATATGGGTATTCGAGTGGATGCTTTTTGCAACTCTAACTTATTTTGTGGAAAAAAAAAAAAGGCTTTAAACTTTCCCAGGGAGATGGGCCCAACAATTTCCATAAGTGTCCTTGATTTTTAGGGATATCACTGCTTCATCTTAAAGCTACCACCATTCAGATTATCTTCTATTCTCTAGCTTTTAGACTTCAGGATAGAAAAAAGAAAGTTATAGACAACACTCAGTATTTTTGAGTTCATCTCCTTCTGAAAATGTTGTTGCTTTCTGTCCAGCTTGGACTGGTTTGTTGAGATAGCTTGAATGAGCTAGCATAGGGGGACACAGTTGCTTGAAGAAAACATCAATCTTTCTTCAGAATAACTCCTTTAGGAAAAAAAAAGTCTAGCTGAGATGAGTGAAATTGGTATCAAACAATTCAGACTTGATGTTAACTTTATACAACACTTCCCTTCTGGCTAACTACTTTCTTCATACCACAAGCATGCATTTGGGGTTAGTAATGCCACATAAGTTCCTAAATTCTGAGCTGGCTGTCACTGTAGAATCAAGCAATAAAAAAGGATCTCCAGGTAGCACCATTCTCAATTCCTCTGAAATTTCTTTAGGTAAAATAGCAAAATGATACTCTTTCTATGATAGCAGGCTAGTCTGAATACTGCACTTCCTATATTAGTGAGTTACAGAATACTACACATGCTCCAGTGAGTCTCAGTGAACAGAAGGGAGAACTAAAAAAGACAGGCAAATAGCATTTAGCAGTTTAACTGCCTATTATCTTACCACAGTTTTAACAGATGGCTTCCATAGCGTTACTGTGCATTGCTAAAAAGCTGGTGTATAACCTCAGCACAGCTAAATTCCAGTATGGCATGAATGTATTCACTATGTGGGAGTTGGTATATAAACATGTTACCTGCCTGGAAGATGCATCATATGAATAATCGGCATTGACAATTCTTGTGATAACATCATAAGTCTTGATATTAAATACTAGTGCGTCTTGTCAAGATGCTAGCAAGATTCCCAGCACCCATTCGTAGTCCTATACAGCAGGTAGGAAATAGCAGAGGGGCACCTATGTACATGTTAGTGCACTCACACTGTTCACAGGTGTTTAAATCTTCCTGTAGGCAGGAGCTTTAACTTCTGTTATGGTTTCTAGAAGGAAAATAGAGTCAGTAAGCAAAAGTAGACCAAAAGGCTATCTGCCTGTCCTGTAAACACAAAGGAAGGGAGTATCTCATTCTGTAATACTGTACTTAGGACTGAGCAAATGAGACTAAGAAATGTTATGGGAGACATGGAAAATACAGGAAAAAAAAAAGTGATGGATATGGAGTTTAGAAAGACACATCACATTCTCGCTAAGTATTTTTTAGTAATGAATATGAATTTTTTTTTTTAATTATATGTATGTGTATTCAGACAACATAATTAGCTACACATACTTATCAGTATATTTGTCTATGGAGAACTGTAGGAAATGTGTAGGGGACTTCCAGTGCCTCACTGGTGGATTTAAGAGGGGGATCCAAACTTTTAAAACCATAGCAGAAAAATCAACGATAAGCCTGAAGGATTCTCTCTGTAAGAAGTTGTAGTGGAAAAAAACCCCACACCCTCTTTCCAAAACGCAGGAGTCAGCTTGTATGTATTTCCTGAGCATGCAGCTTCAACCTCCCATGTTCATTGCTGCCTACCTCTAAAGATAATAGGAAGGAGGCAGTATTTCCTTTTTTCCTAATAAATGTGACCATAGGTTAAAGAGAGAAAACTGTTCTTAGAGGAGTCTTTCCAACAAAATGAAGGGTTTTATGTGGCTCTTGGTTGAATATTGCTTTATTCTTTTATTCCCTTTCCTTTCCTTGTTTACCACAAAGCCAATAGTCTAAAATTTACTCTGAGTGCAGACTTTTGATGCCTAGGGGCTTCTTTCCTCCAGCTTTACAGCAAGCTAGTCCTGGCAACCTTTTCTACAAAGCTGGCAGCTCTGTTGAGAAGCAATGTCAGAGAAAGTTACCTCTTCTGTAAACAGCTACACACATTTTTCAGTGGAACCAAAACCACATTGTCGTCATGCAGAGAAATCATGGCTCTGCTTTCTTTTAAAGGTATAACTGAGGTTATGTCTTGGGAAGACAGTAATCATTTTCCATTGTTTCCTTTAAAACTGAAACTAGATTTCCAGTATTATATTCTGTTTCAAAAATTGGATAGTGAACTGAAAAGAGAAAAAAAAATGTCACGGTCAGAGAAAGTTGGCAGAAAAATAAAGTCAAAGAGGGGTTATGTGGGAGTCCAAACACACAGTAGAAACACCAAGAGAAAAACTGAAGAAAGGGGATCATGAGTACTGTTCTCACTTGTACGGCATCTTGCTTGATGAAGGCTCGTGTTGCCTTCATCTCTATTTTCCTTTCATATTTTCTTTGCAGAATTTCCTGCTTAGTTTCTAAAACACCAAAAACCATGACCACTTCCTTAAATGTCCTCTTAATTTCAATCCATTGAATTTAATTGGAAGTAGTGCCCACTGAGTTGCAGAAAAGGTACAGCCCCAAACCCAGTGCTAATACCACAGGGGCTTTGTATATGTAGAGAATTCACTGCATGATGCTCAGCAAAGGATCAAGACTAAAATCATTAGTTAGGCTAACTTGAAGAGTTTGGAAACTGATTCTGAAGTGACCTAATTTGTATGAAGCCTGCCCTGTAAAATTACACACAGGCAGGGAGTAAAGTTATTTGCAAGACTAGACAGTTTTCAGATTACTGGGCCACTTAAATAAAAAATACCATCTTTGTGAGAGAAAGTCCAGTGAAATCACCAATAAAAGACCAGAAGATCCAAGCCTCCACACTTTTTTTAACGTGTTAAAATCCTTAAAACGTTAAACTCACAATAGGTTGGGAACTAAATTTAGAATAGCTAGGAAGTTTTTGTTTGTTTTATTAAATATTTCTGTAACATAAATGCCACTAACTAAAAAAGACTGCAACATATTGTACTGTATTACTGTATCTTGAACACACAAAGAAGGTGCCATCACTGTGTGAGAAGGGCTGGCAGGGATTTGTAGGAGGGGAGAAGGTGGGAACAACAAGAAATAATATATTCATCTATAGCTGAAAATAGTGTTTGATTTTTTTTTTGATAATTCAATTGTCCCAAGTATGAATTCTCAGCTTTTGCCAACTCAGTATTCCTGTGAGAGAAAATGAGAAGCATAGCTCCAAATAGAGAATAATGAAAAGAAAGAATTCATCATTCTAAACTGACTAGGAAGCAGCAAGAATAAATCAGACAAACCAAGCATTGTGGTAACTGTTTTATGCGTTATGCTTCTTTACAGCTATTATTAATTGAATGACAATCCTATTTACAGTGGGATACCTAGGTAATTTGGATTCAAAATGAGAGATGCTTGTGGTAAAGGACTTCAGGATATACTGCTGAGAAGTGGCTACTAATTTAAGGAATAACTTATTGCGGAACTCAGAAAGCTAGTTTCTTTTATTTTGGTATTTATTTATTTATTTCCTGGCAGATTTTTTTCCCTCAGTTTAGGGTTATTAAAAACTAGTGAATGGGTCCTAACTTCTGCCTGGGATTTTAGCTGCCAGGGTAGCTGAAGTCCCAAGACACATTGACATCCTGATCACACCAGAAGTGTCACCACAGGGGACCTTTGCTGAAAGGTTTGAAATTACTAACACACATTCTGGTGAACAAATACACCTGTGGTGACATTTATGAGCAGAATCTATTCAATATAAAAAATATCCAACTAAGTTAATAGCAAGGCTGACAGAACTTGAGTAGTAGTTTTAAGCATACATATCTCCAATTTCATTAGGCTTAAATCTTGAAGGATTTACCATCCTGTAACATTGTTTGAAGTTATTGTAATTTTAGGTATTACATGAAATGTTTCTTTCTACATTGCATATATATCAGTTGCACTTGCTTTAGGCACGCTGTACAGTCTATTGGTAGGGTTTGTATGGGTTCATAGAACATTACCTTCGACTTTCAACATAATATACAGATAATATAATCCTCCTCTTGCTGTGTGATCATCATATTCCAGAGAACTGGCTATAGAGGAAAGAATAAAACATTAAGTATGTTTTGTAGTAAAACTACTATTAATCCATTTCTTTTGTTTCACAGTCTTGAAAAATAGCCATACCTCTGCGAACCCTTTTATTTCTTTTAACGTTTTGTTTCTTTTGGATTTAGACTGTGAATTGATTCCGCTTTTCAGGCTGGATAACAGCTATTCTCACATGAATTGGTTGTTTTGGTGTCATCCTTCTCTGCACAAGGATTTGTTTGCTCTCCGGTTTCCTCTGGAGGCAGGGTCGTACTCATGGTACTCCAACAAGTTTTAATTTTCTGGGTACGTTCTCCTATCTAGACTTTTCATACAGGTGAGATTGCTCTGCCTCTGCTAGTTTTACATATGAAAAGAAAATACAGGAGAAGAGAAATTTGGCTTGGTAAGGTCCTCTTCCATCACTGTTCAGTTCACAAGTCACTGTTAAGTACTGGTATGCCAACAGCAAAGACCAGCAACAGCAAGACTTTATGACCAGATATAGATTTGTATCAGTAAAATAAATTACAACTTTGAGCAAATGACTGGAATACTGAAATTGAGAAGCACTTGATGATGAGTGGATGTAATCTGGACACAGCACTACGCAGTTTAACAAAGGTGCAGAAGGTCATAAGAAATGGATGTTTACAAACTTCATTAAGAAACTTCAGAATAGAATATCACAAACCTGAAAGGAGCTTTACTTGCTCATTGGTGATTTGATCATCAAAAAAAAAAAAAAAAAGAAAGAAAGAAAAGGCCAAAAATACATATTTATAACCCAAATATTATCTTCACTTTATTATATAGCCAAAAAAGTGAGTAATTCCATAGCAGGAGAGACAAATGCCTAAATATATTATAAGAAATGCCTTATGAAAATATTAATTATTAAATGGAAAGAAAATATAACAATCCCTGAATTGCTTCTGGGAATTATCATGGGAATATAGGACTCAAAACAACTGCAAGATATTATCTGTTCAGTGAAAAAAATGAAGTGTATTGAACCTTTCCCTATGCTTTTTTTTTTTTTTTTCCCCCTCCAAGTTATAAACTTGTTCTGGTATTTCAACATTTATAGTTAGAAAATATTCCTCCTGAAGTCCAACGCATGTCTTTGCAGCAAATGAAAATGATTTCTTATCTTCCCCAGTTTCCTGGAAAAAGATTTATTACAGTCCTGGGTATAGTAGCATTTCTTTATTTGAAATCAAGTCCTCCTCTAAATCTTCTCTTTTCTGGACTGAACAAACACTGTTTTTTAGCCTTTATTCATAGGCATATATTTTTAAACCTACCATCAGTGATGGATCTGCGCAGTAGTGAAAGCATGTGCTAACCCCTATAGCCTCAGAAATTATTTTAAATATATTGCATAAGAACTAAAATTTATTTATTTTTGTAGTTACTAATACTGTGATATACATTAGAAATGAATGTTTAATTTAATGGGATGTTGCAAACTAGAAAATCTTTAAGACGGACATTCATCTTTTTTTAATCTATGAAGAGTTGTGGTTAGATTTGAAATACGGTTGAGATGAAAACTTTGAAAAGTTTTCATATAACATATATATAACTTATATTATTATTGACTATTGACTACATAAATTATATAACATCTGAATTCCAGAGGCTGCTAATTTTCTGACTTTTAAAATATTTTAAGCTTCTAGAAATTTGGAAAAGAAGATTGTGACGGTCTTTTATACAGAAGGATCCTACCAAAACTAACCTGTTTTGAAGTTAGTGGTATGAATGTGCGTAGCTGAAATTATTAATTCTGCATTCAGTGCTAATATTTTATACAGATATGAGGTTACAGTAACAAAAAGTAGGGAGGACATGAATGGAGAGAGAATGAGGTTTACCAAACCACAAGATACACGAACTGCTTAAGGTCTAGGTGTTTTTCATTAACGGAATATTGATGCTGTGGCAAGTGTCAAGCCTTCTGGTACAAATTCACTTCGGTAGGTGTTCGTACTCTCTCCCAGAATACCTGACAAATTGTGGGTATGCTGGAAAATCTATTGATTATTTTTCCTTTGATCTTGCCTCATATCTGCTACCTCTTTCCTAAAATGTTTTTGAAGTGTGTGACTCCCTCTTGATTTTTTGTGAGTGCAGATTCAGCTGTACATTACAATGTTTTTTAGGCAGCTCTATGAAGTTTTTGTTACATTGCTGACGTGAATTTATACTTTGAAATTTTCTCAGTTATGACGTCCACTTTGTGTGATCCTTCTAGTGCCTCATGTGCTTTCTTCTGGAAAAGTCAAAAAATTCCCCTTCTGGAGATGAGATGCAAGGGGCATTTACAAGAAGCAGCAATCGCCACATTACATGCTGCAAGTTGGCAGCCTGCTTCTCTAATCCAGCTTCCTTTGCCAGCGCATCACTCGGTCACCTTATACAATGGAGATAGTAACCGGGATGTGCTATCACCCAGCCTTTAGTGGCTGTAGTATTCCTGCAATATTACCTTATTAAGATATTTGGATATATAGCTGTTCAGTTTCTTTCCAGTATTTTCCTTCTCTACAGCTATCACAGAGATGATTGATTTGGATCCATTCAGCCTTCTGCTCTTCTGATTTGTGCTGCGCATGGGTAACTCTTCTCCTTTGGTCCTTTCGGTTAGAAGGAGGTGGTGCAATGCAAGCTGGCTGCTGTTTGTTCCACAGAGATCTGAAAGGTGCTCTATGCCCTCATCACATCTGCAAGTTTGTTTGGTATTGGTAGAGCACCTTCACGATTGTGTCCCTTCCCCAGAGTAACTACAATTTCAGTCCATTTCCGTACCTTTTTGGTACTTGGGTCCGAAGTGGGCTTTGCAGGTTGGACTGTTTCGCAGACTACCAAGCTTTTTATGCCTGTAGTGATGGAATTTGTATTATGTGTTTCTCCACCGCAAGCTGTGGCTACTGTTCATGTACAGCCAGCCTTGCTGACCCTTGGACTGCCGTGTCAGAGCTCTTGCCAAGCTTCATCTGTATTCCCTTGAAGGAAAGCTGTTGAATTGTGCACCTGTGCCTATTTAGTATATCTGAAGCAGTTTTGCTGCTCGAGCAAATATTATGACATACACCAAATCCTTTTAGTTTTTCCTGTATTTATTATATAAATAATCCGGTAAATTGATCACTTTGTGCCCTTTTCTAGAAATGGGTCATACTCTACTGTGTCACTGACTACACTGTTGGCAGCTACTTGGGTGATGTAGCTTGAGTTTTAGGTTTTATATGCACTGAACTTTGGTTGGTGTGACCAACCTCTCCGGATCTTACCCACTCTTTGGTGTAAGTCTGTGTGTTCTCAGCACTGCCTGTTTTTCTGGCAGTGCCTCTACCACAGTTATTCAACTCTACAGGTGTCTGGAAGGATGTCTGTCTTTATTGTTGTCTGCCTTTTGGGACTGGATTATATTTCTTGCCAAATAGTTGTTTCCTTGTGTTGTGGTTTAACCTGGCAGGCAGCTCAGCACCACACAGCCTTTCGCTCACCCCCTCCTCTTCCCATTCAGTGGGATATGGGGTGAGAATTGGAAGAAAGAAAAAAAAAAAGTAAAAGCTCATGGGCTGAGATAAAGGCAGTTTAATAGGACAGAAAAGGAAGGGAAAATAATGATAATAATAATAATAATAATGATAATAATAAAAGAATATACAAAGCAAGCGATGCACAATGCAATTGCTCACCACCCGCTGACCGATGCCCAGCCTGTTACCGAGCAGTGGCCCCCCCTTTGCCCTGGCCAGCCCCCCAGCTTTTGTTGCTGAGCGTGAGGCCCTGTGGTGTGGGACGTCCCTTTGGCCAGTTTGGGTCAGCTGTCCTGGTCCTGTCCCCTCCCAGCTCCTTGTGCACCCCCAGCCCCCTCTCTGGCAGGGCAGCACCAGGAGCTGGAAAGTCCTTGGCTCTGCGTGAGCACGGCTCTGCAACAACTAAAACATCACCATTATCTTCATCAAAAATCCAAAACACAGCATTGTGTGAGCCTCTATGAAGAAAATTTAACTCTATCCCAGCCAAAACCATAACACCTTGTATTCAGTTTTTCTGGAATGTTTGCTTATTCATGTATTGTTTGCACTACCTTCTTATTTTCAGGTAGGAAGATGTTTTTGTTGAATTCTATAGAGATTCATTGACTAATCACTTGCTAATTATCATTGATTAATCAATTATAATTAAGCAGGTGGTAACATGCCTTTAAATATCAATCATTCATATCCATGAATATTTAGTCTTTTAATAATATCTGGAGTAGATTATCTGCAGTCTTTGCTGTTGACTAATGTAACTTGTACACCATTTTTCTCCTAAATATATTCATGCTTGTGATTAATTTGAAATCATTTACTTGCATCTTTTTTACTGATTAGGTGTCAATTTATTTCTTTTTGAGCCGCAGCATTCATATCATTCACACGTTTGCAGTGAAACTGCTTTCCTTTTTTTTTTCTTTTTTTCTTTTTTTCCTTCCTTCCATGTGCTGCTTAACAGATTACATCTAGGCTGGTTAATGACAGCTCAGCCCTAGTAGTAGAGTTTTCTGAGGTGCTCCCCTTTTCAATATCTGCGGAAGACAAGCTAAAAAGTAAATGTTTGACTTTTGACAAAATATGATGTTAGCATTTAGGTTGTGAACCTCTTTCACAACAAATACACCTTCCTTCTATTTGCTGCCTTAGAGAATACTTTTGTCATCCAGAATTTGTCAGTTTTAACTTGATGTTTCTTTAGCGATTCATATTCATATTTAATAAAAATATAGTGCTATTTCTTTCTCTTTTCTCTCCCATTGTTTTCTTTTCAGACCTCTCTTACCTACAGCAGTGTATGTTGTATCTTTTCTTTTGAATTGTATGACCTTCATGTTATAACATCAGGCCTCAATGATTCAAAACCACTTCTTATATTTGAAATGATAGACTTGCTACTGCTGTACACCTTCTTGGAACTGTTGAAGCTCTTGGCACACAGCTAAGTCTAGTGAGGATACACTGACATTTCTGCTTTAGGGAAAACATTCATTCTTCCAACACTTTGTCAAATTCTCTAGCTATCACGCTATAGATAGAACTATTTAATTTATTTCCTTGGCTTTTCTGTCTCTTGCTGCTCCTTGAAGCTTGTTCCCCTGTTGACAGAACTTCTGCAGTGCCTTGTTTCTCTTCCTTTAACTTTCTCTTCTGCCCTTCCTGCTGCTATCAGAACCATTTCCAAGATCCTGACTTTGATCCATTCCTTACTGAGATTCTAGGAGAAGTCAGTGCACGGGTTTTGCACTGAATCTCTCTTTTTTTTTTTTTTTTTTTTTTTTTTGTCTGTTAGGCTTGTGTGATTTATGTACGATACTGTTCCCTTCCTACTCCTGCTGTCATCATCTGCCTTAATAGCATGGTTATGACGATGGATGCTATTATTAGTCTCATATGCTTGCATAGTATGGAACCATTATCATCTCTATGGAAGAAAAGGAACTGAGTGAGTCAAACATATGGGTTTCAGAGGAAGAGGCCTATGAGTCACAGTACTTTATTCTTCTGTCTTTAACTTCTTAGTCCCCCACATGATGTAAACTATCTTAAGAAATTTCTCTGCTGCTTTTCGAATTGATTTCTGTGATATGAAACTATCCCTTGAATGGTTCAAGCAGTTGCATCCAAGATCCTTTTTGTTAAAAATCAAACTCCAAATCCTAATCCATGTAACTTACTATTATCTAGAGATAACAGCCCTAAATAATGCTTCTGTTCTCCTGTGTCTGGCTTCTCATGTGGCTCCTCATTTTGACAGCCAAATTCCTTCAGAGTGAATTTCCTCAGATAGATTGCATATTTTAATTCTGAAACTATATCAATATAATATATATTTTATATAGATATTGGGGGAAAAAATAAGAGTGCTCTTCCTGGACAAAAAATAAAAAGTAATTTAAAAAAAAATAGCTTTGTATTACTGTTAGCATAATTCCTATTATATAAGTAGATTTTCTCGTATACCTGTTTAGTTCTGCATTACTAAGATCCTATATCAAAATGTGGTAAGTGACAATGTCCATTAAAGAACGTATTAGCAAGGATTTCTTTACCAGTTTTGAAGTTTTCTCAGATCCAATGCAAATGAAAATTTGTCTCAATTGTGAGTGTTAAGTCTACAATAATAAGCCTAAACCTAAAATAACCAACTGAAAAAAAAACAAAAAACCCGAGGTGTTTGGAAGTCATTTGAAAAAAGGTAACATTTGTAGCTGATTATATAGAGAATCAGAAATTTGGTTTGAGGTGTTACCAAGATCCAGCTTATTTCGTTTGGAAAGAACACAAAATAAATTTTAGTTAACTTGAAGATATGAATTGTTTGGTGCAAATTCTTTGGAAGACAGCGATAGGTGTGAGACTGGTTCTCAGATGAGGAAACACCTCATCGGTGAAGCATGCTATTGTAACTGTGTGGGATGATGGCCGATAAACTGGGATGCTGGGGGATGATGGGGCAGGGCAAGCAGCTGGGAGAGCACACTTGGTCGGCAACCCAGAAGGAGTAGGGGAGCTTAGGTGTGGAGTGTAGGGGTGGTGAAGATGTCAGCAGGGAGAAAAACTTTAAAAAAAAAAAAAAAAAAGTGGAGAATTACTGTTGGAAGAGAATAGCTCTGCTTCTTTTGGGGAAACTGCTTGAGTTAGCACTTTGAGCTATGGAGTAACATGTTAAAAAGTCCAAATTTCTTGCATTTTAGTAACAGGAGTAGCCATTCTTCCAGTAGGTTTTGGGGTATTCTTTTTGTTCTCTCTCTTTTTTTTTTTTTTGAATCACACCCTTGATTTGATTAAGTAATACAAAAACTATTATGTTCCTATTCAGTTATTACTGATTTACAGATGACATGAAAAGGCAGTTCTTAATGTCTACTATTTTTATTATTGGAAATATTTAAAAAAAAAAAGCAAATTTCTCCAGCCCCCAAGTCCAGCTTCCTCTCTGTTTCTATGCTTTGGGTAACCTTGTGTTCAGCATCACTGTTAACTTCTGACGCTCCCTTTACTTTTTATATACACTTGTTAAATTTTGTCTTAATATGGAGCATAAGCTATTTGAATTTATGTATGTACACTGTGAAAAGGATTTCTAAAAGGAGCATAATTTTTAAAACATGAACTTCAGCTACAAGGTTTGTCTTGTAACAACACGGAAAGCTTTGCTTCAAGTGAGAATATGGATTTTCATGGGGGTAGAATTGTAGGATCATAGGGTAGTTCAGCTTGGAAGGGACCTTGGGAGATCTGGAGTTCAGCTCCCTGCTAAGAGTGGAGTCAGCAACAAGGTCAGACCAGGTTGTGCAGGGCTTTGTCCAGCTGGGACTCAAACCTCCAAGGATGGAACCTGCACAACCTCTCTGGGTAACCTGCTCCATTGTCTGGCTGGCCTCATGCGGAAAAGGTTTTTCCTTATATCCAATCTGAAGTCTCTGGTAGCAGCTTATGCCCGTTGTCTTTTGTGCTCCCACTGTGCACCACCAAAGGTCCTGGCTCCATCTTCTTGGTAACCACTCCTAGGTACTAGCAGGCTGCTGCTAGGTCAGCCTGAATCTGTCTCGTGAGGTGAGGTAGTGAACGAGGCCCAGGATCCATCTAGCCACAGGAGATGGGACAAGAGACAGGACTCAGGGTGGGTTATCCAGGAGACAACCTACCTGCAACTTAGAAATCCATCCAGAAAACAAGCCTGGAGAGAAGCATCTCTCTGACTGCACAACCCTCAGGTCGAAGCCGTTAGTCCCTGCCTGAAATGCAGCTCCTGGAGCAATGGGCAAAGGAGTGGGGTGGACAAATACCCCTGATGACACTGGTCAGGGCCATTAAGGTTTATTAGTGCACTGGAGGACAAATGGTCCTACATTTTCCTTATTCACCACTTTACTATGAATGTAGCAGTAGAAGGTCTTGTTGCCCTTAATGTCCCTTAGCAATTTTCAACTCTAACTGAGCTTTGGATTTCCTAACAACATCATTTGTAGTTTGTCCCTATTTCTACCTTTCTTTCATTGGAGCGTTGCCTTGAGTTCTGCACTTAGCCACACTGGCTCTTCTGGTATGCCTGCTTGTTTCCTGAGTATTGGGATGGAATGTTTTTCTACTTGGAGGATGTTGTCTTTAAAGACCTGCTAGCTTTTCTAAACTCTTACGCCCTTCACAGCTGTCTTCCATGGGATCCCCCCTACCAGTTTCCTGAATAAGGTAGCAGCTACAACTATCTGCCTGGTTTCCTTATTTTGCACTTTGCCTTGTATATGATTTCTTATTTGTTTGTTGTTTATCACTTTGTTGTGTCTTTTGATTCTGAGTGAAAGATACATGAATTTTTTACCACAAAACAACAAATGACTCTGACTTGTTGGTTGGGAAGCACCAATTAGGTAAGTCAAGCACTCTCACCAGCTAAGCAGTTGTCTAAGACATTTTGTTAGCTTATTTTTAACCCTCTTGAATAGGGATTTGTTAATATGAGGTTCCATGTTGTTATATATTTGTCTTATTTCCTTCTCAATGCTTTCATTCTGCAGTGGAAACAAGACTCTAATCTCAAGGAATAGCATATAAGCCTCCGTCCAGCTTGTCTATACATACTTTCTGGCATCAGAAATCTGAAGTTTAGAACTTCTGTAACAATAAAACTGTGGAACAGAAACTAGAGAGTAAACATCATTTTCAGTCCAACGTCATTGTCTTTTCCTAAAATCAACTTTGCCAGTGTAACTAATGACTTGGCAAAATAAGGGGATTCCATGAGCCCGCACTTCATTATTATGTATTGAACAGATGTAAAAACAGATGTAAAAAAGCTCATGGTGACTCAGTTTGCTATGGTTTATTTCTAAGTAGCTTTTTTTTTTTTTTTTTAAACCGTGTAGCTGAACCCAAGAAACAATAGATTGTTCCTGGCACTGATGAATACCCAGAGGAATGAAGAAGGTGAAAAGGGATCTGTTGCCACCTGTGCACATGATAGTACTTCAAGCTGTTCTTTATTCTTGTTCCCCTTTGATGTTATAGTCAGTTTGACATATAGGGAAGAGTTTGCTAAAATACCAGGGAGTGATAGCATAACTACACCAACTAAAGAACACTGGGAACTTGTGTAGAAATTGGGAAGGCTCAGTGTGTTTTCCCACAAGCAAATATCATTCCATACCACCTCCAGCATAGGCCAATGTTACAATCTGTCCCTTCTACTTTTAATTCTGAAGAAGTTACTTTATGTTCCTGCTGAGATTTGCGCCTTGCATACATGTATTCTGTGCACTGCTGGACTCAGATTTAGACTCTGTGGGTGATCTCCTGCCACCGCAGGTCATTGTATATTTTGTAAAACACAGTGGAACTGATAAAAGGGAAAGGGCATCCAGGTGAATTGCCAGAAGCAACCCTCAGGTTTCATGAGCCTCCTGAAAATATGATAGGGATGAGAAAATATTTTCCCCCCTTGATGCTAGTGTCATAATGTGAGTACCTGAAACTCTTAAATTCTGTATTTTCAATTTTAGTATCTTTTGTTTAAAGCTAGCTCTTAATTAGGTGAATATAGTGGGAAGTCTATTAAATAAAAAACACCATCCTTGCGAAAATCTACAATTACCTTCCTCCTTACCTAAACAATGAACTGTTTAAACACAAATGGCTTTCATGTATGTAAGAGACTCTTCAGTAGGTGAATATCTAAATGTTTAGATAAACTTAAATATGTATACAAATGTTTGTTCCAATTATGTTCCTAAACAGATTTTTCAAGGCAATAAAACCACTTTAAATCCTAGATAGAATACCAGATGTACACAGGAGAAAAATTTAAGTTTTGAACTTGGCTCTATAATTAAATTGGCAAAACAAGGAAACTGCAATTCAAAAACCAGACATTACCAAATATACAGCATGGAAAGAGAGCTCTATTACCTGGAGAATATTTGAAAAGTTCATTCTTCAGGAGGAATTCTATGAGATACTTATGGTCAGACATCAAATTTTGTTATAATTTGTTATAATTTTGCTTATCTGATTGAAAGATTATGTATCTGTTTTCCATTTTACTCTTAAGTAATGCTTTACTGGAATGACTCAAGTTCCATTCTTGCAAGTTGTTATGTAGATGGGAAATACTTACTCAGGTAGTCAGTGCTTTTTGATTTAAATGGAAATAGCTTGCTTGGATAAATGACTGTATGGTTAGACAAATTATTCTTCCATTTTCTTAGTCTTTTGTTCTGCCTGCAAATTTTCAAACATGTCTGTTCATTCTAAGATGACTACAGAATGAAAAAAGTTTCCTTCTTCAAATCTGTTGACACAGCTTTTATCTGATAGGCCATTCACTGGTTCAGTGGGATTTCCAAATATATGAAAATTCAGTATCAACTGAAGTGCTTTGGGTTGAGGCCTTTACTGAAAGGGAAATAAAAATCTTGTAACTCTTTAGTAAAGGCTTTATCCGTGTGTAAATTGCTTTCTTCTTCTTTATCTGATCTGTGCATATTAATTTAAAGTATTTTCTGTTCTCCCTTTTCTTTCTCCGGCTTTCTGGATTGTTTTAGGTCTTCAGACCTTTCTAGGCCTGCATAAGTAGTGATGACAGGAGAAAATGCTTCAAAGATAACTTTCAGAAGCCCTTAAGAACATGTTGTGCATGCTTCCTTGCTTGTTTATATGAATTTTGTATTCAGATTCAAACTCATGATTTTTTAAAACCAGACATTTTGATCTATTTTAATGAATAACTCTTTCAAAAAAAAGTTTTTCCTGTGCTGTCATGTCCTGATGACATATTACATTGAAACAGATACTGTTTTGCTGTAACTGGTCTCAATAAAAGAGAGACGAGCCTGGGCATCTTTTGGGTGTTCACCACAGTGCTACTTCTCTTTTGAGGAGCCAAGTTAAACCGCTATGTTGAATCTATTCTGACAATCTACATATAGTTTTAGGGAGCCATCCAGCAATACAGCTGGTTACTTTTTGATAGATATAAATTCTTCGAAGCCCAATAACTTTATCATCTCTATTAAAAAGGTATTTCCTTTTGGCATTTTCTTAAATATCTAAAAGAAAATGCAGTGAGGCTATTCATAGCATTGTGTAACCCAAAGATATGAAGGGCATTTCTGGTTATAATTTTGAAATACTGTGGATGAAAACCAGCAGTGAAGCATCTAAACTGCATTGAAAATTTTCAGAACTGTTGTTGCGAGGCTCTTGGGAGACTACATTACGTTTTACAATACATCTGAACTCTGTCACGTTTCACCATAATACTCTCACATCTAATGATTTCTTTGACCTATGGGATGAAATCAGCAGTAACTGTAAACCTTGTTTTGTGAATATATTTTCCTTACTTTGAATTGTTCTAACCTCCACTTTGCTTTGAATAACAATAAAATTGCTTGGAAGTCTCCATCAATGTCCACGTTAATATTAAATACTTATTTTTTCAGCCTGAAACGGTGAGAGAGACTCACTGTGACTGACTCATTGACTCCACTGAGCTTGGATCTGCTTCACTTTCTGTCACACTGCCTCTCCCCTCCCCCCCACCTCTTTTTTTTTCTGGCTTCTGTGGACAAACTTTCAGCTATGACCTTTCTTCTTCCTTTCTTCTTTTTTCATTTTCAGATTTTTATTTTAGACAAATAACTGGGGAGCTCCTACAAATAGTGATAAAACTATGACTGTGTGGTTTGATGTAGAGAGGGTATATTACTAGAAACTTACGAACAATGTTTTCAAGTAAGGATGAAATTCCTGAAATTTAGCACAAAGATAACACTTTCTACCCTTGAGATGTTATGTGGCAAGCTAAAATCTCTTACAAACAGGTTTTCTGGAAATGTAACATAAGACTTCTGCGAGGTCCAAAAGATAGCTTGGTGTCTGGTCCTCAATTCTCTTTTGTGCCTTGGAAAATGATCCCCTTTGTTAAGATTTTTGTGGGATAAAAGACTAGAAATTTGATCAGACAAGTTCTCAAGATGTGTGTTTTTAGAAGCCCCTTAAAAAAATTTCCTACTGGGTTGGAGAAAAGTAGTTAATGTTGTAAGAGCTTTTATCCTGCTGTCATTTAGTGTCTTGAGAGTGTTATTATACTTACTCATGTTGTTTATCCCTGTATCTTCTCTGATTTGGATTTACAAGATTGAAATAGAAAGCATTTACAAACATGACTTCATGTCAGCTGAAAAGTCGAAAGAGAAGATTTGATCGTATCACATTGAGATAGTCTAGGAAATAGGAAGGAGAATGACTAAGCAAAAAGAATTTTCCAGTGTCAATCATACTTTTATTTCAAAATATTCCTTACCTATTAATGTTAATACACTAGGTGAAAAGCAAAACTTCAAATGCATCATACCTAAGAAATCAGATTTTAATTAAAAGAAAGAAAAACTGGAATTTTATCTGGTTCCTGTTAATTGTTTTTGAAAAATCAGAGCCAATGTCAATCTTCTGCAGATAATCTTGAGGTTTATTTTCATTGAAGGGCTATGTCAATAATAATGCAAATGGATATTTACCTTTCTCTATATATTTTAATCAATTTTTCCTGAAGGTAATTGTATTTTGTGAAGGTAGGTGTTTCTCTTTACAATACCTGAGCTGATCGTTCTATTGAAAGGCACTACACTAATGGCTGTGGAAAGCATAATTCTCTATTTAATTAGTAGACTGAACTCAAGTAATGACTTCTTTTTTTTTTTGGCACACCACTCTACCATGGAGTCTCAGCTCTGATCTGGAGGAACCATCTATACCTTAAGAACGGTGGTTTATCTGCGTAGAACAGTCAAGTTTTAATCAACATCTGCATTTGATAGTGAAGCCAAAGTACTGAATGTCTCTAAAGATAAACTGCCCTGCAGTCTTTGGCTTCATCAGTGAAGAGACAATTTGGTCATACATTTTGCCAATGTGGAAATTTGTTTACAAAGACAAAGATTTAACATGGGACACAAAACAGACATTAGAAGACTGGCCTGGTTAAAGCTGTTTTCATTTAATTTTGAGATAGTTTATTTGAAATGCCATCATATCATAGAATAAGTAGGATCTATTTTTAAAACATACCTTCGCACGAGGAAGGATGGGTTAACCACCAAAGACTGTTTCATATGATTCAGAAGGTTTGGATCCATGTGTTATACTGTATAGTTATTGATGCACGTTTCTTACAAGAACAAACATAAGCTTTGATGTTTGTTCTTACCATTTAATTAACCAAATTCTTTCTCATTTTGAATGTAATATGCATAGTAGTTTTTCCACTTCCATGGATATGGATTCTGTCTTTATTTAATCCACACTGCTTTTACAAATAAATCTCAACTTCCAAATTAAGAAAGGGGAGGTTTAACATTGCTTGTTTATATGCAGGCAGAATTACCTTATCTGTGATTTTTTTTATAATGTTGTTTGTAAGCTCTGGAGATAGTAATGCTAATTTCATCTCTGTTATACCCCTGGATAATCTGTTCTGTGGCTTTGTGCACTGCAGACATACAATGTTCAGAGGGTTTTTTCCTTAGCGAAGTCTGTTGTTTAGTCTTGCTATCACTGAAGCTTGTTATCATTTATCCTGCTCATTCAGCTGCAAGGTTCAATCCCTGTCCATCATGTTTTCTAATGCCCCATGTCTTTACTTGCCTGAAACTGTTATAAGTTCCTATTTTTATTTAGTAGCATAACCTGTTTTACTTAGAAAGATGATAGCTGATCATCTGTGTATGAGCATTTATAGCTTACTTTGTGTTATGGTGTAGTGTTTATTAGTTAGGAGACTGAAAAATAGAGGAAGTGTGAGGGTAAAGCAAAAAGGGAAAACTGTTGAAATGAATATAACAGAAGAAAAATATAGATATTTCAAGCTAAGTTTTGTAAGAGGTTTCCCTTTCTAGAAAGTGAAACAAAATGGAGTTTGTTCCTGATTTGGCTTGATCATCTGCACAATGGGATAGATGAGAGTAAGAATCTTCCTTACCTGACTGGCATGGACTACCTCAGCTCCAGGCCTCATCATGCAGGAACAAGTACATGACATGCAGTCATTTTTATTCCGATCTGCAAGAGGCAAGAGGATGGATAAGCCAACTGTCTTTACCCCCTGAAGCTATTTGGTCAGAACAGCTGACTTGACGTGGAAGAAAGTGGTCAAAAAGCACTGGAATTTGCAATGGTGTGGATTGGAAGCAATCTTCCTATACCACTATAAAATAATAGCTCATGAGTAGTCTTTCCAGAGCCTCCTTTGGATCTCCTGGGCCATGAGTTGCTGACAGCTGATTCCAGAAATAATATTCCACTCTACATTCTCAGAATAAGGGGTTAGTTTATGGTATCAGTTATTCTAGTGAGCAAAATATTTCATTGTGCCCATAAAATAATCTCTGTTGCTAAGAAAGAAATTTAAGTGAGTAAAAAGGCTGTTACATCATCACTGTGCCTGTTCAATATACACTGGTCTATGAAAACTGCTTCTGGAATGAGGTACTGCATAGCAGAAATACAAAAGGTACAATAAGGTGCAAAGCTTACAATGCTGATTTTTCAAAAACAGGAGGCTGATCTGAGCTTGCAGGCAATGCAGACATGCACACAACTGCATCTGTGTATGCAAATCTGGTATTTGTGTATGAAATCATTCTATATGTACATACTGTTTATGGGAGGCACAAGTCAGTCTTGAATATAATTCTTAAAACCATTTCCCAGGAAGAATGAGACACATGACACACGAAAGCTAAGCACTTGCTTAGCATTCTCTGCTAAAAAAAAAAAAAAAAAAAAA